>JAEAOA010001465.1:1055000-1097500 GCA_016746295.1 Potamilus streckersoni
TGTAAGTAAATGTACTGTTAGTCGTTCTTGAATTAAACGTACAGGATGTACTTTACAAACATTCTTGCATGATAATATATTGAAAGTAACAGAGGTATTCGGAGGCAAATTGGTTTATTTTCTTAATTTGTCTATATACAGAACATGTGACCCAGTAAGTCGTTGGATTTCATAAAATAAATAATTTTAGCAATACAATTATGTTTACAAATGGGCACAAAAAGTGTGTCTTTGCAAAAGATTTTTGTGTGAAACCTACATAGGTATATTGAACACGATTATAGGGAAGATTTTAAAATGATTTGAAAAACTCAAGATAACATTTAACATAGGTAGATAAACATACCTGTATATTTTATTTGTATATTAATACTTGTATCAAATACAATAAAGTTAGAAAAACAGTTTTATTCTTTTCATTAATATCAAAAAGACCTGTGCAAACCATTCTTCTTTTTTTAGTATATTTTATCGTAAATACTGACTTACTCAGAGCAAGCGTATATATTAACATCATTATATTATTTTTCGATACAGCTTAAATTTTGTGATAACAAAAGAAATCAGCAACAATGCTAAGTCGGATCAGATATAATTTGTTTCAAAAGAAAGAGAAAGAAAAGCCTTGACCAGTAGCTAACAATCTTTGTCATCCATAGCATTGTTGGCCATCTTAAAGAGTTTCTCAAAACATATCATAAAAGGAGAAAACACGTATTTTCACAACTCTTGAAGTGATAGTAACCGGAACCGTTGACCGTGGCTTTCGTGATATTAAAGAAATATTTATAATATTAGCACATATTTATTGCATAAAAAATGTGAAGCAATATTTAAGAGAGGATTATTGTTTATTGTCTGATAGGAATGAATAATTCTTCATAAAAATTACCTCCACTGTAATTTAAACATTGTGGTGATAATCGGACACCGTGTAACGCTTTATTCTACATATGACTTATAGGTTATGTATGTAAAATAGTGGACTCTTTGTAATAAGAACGTCTGTATAAATCGTAGCCTTGTATGTATCATACAACAGACAGAAAAACCTGAAAGCTTTAGAAAAAAAATTCATTATTTAAGAAAAGAAACATAAGTTCCATTATGAAAGGTCTTTACGTTAGAAAGCAACATCTTCAGTTACTTGTTTGATCTAGTATTCAGCAAATTCATCAAAATCAGCGGGCAATGTTGCTTAAATGTTTTTAGTTTAAAATCGGTATATATGTATATATCTCTCAACACATTTTCTAACTCAATAAATTTTAAGTCTAAAATCTCTCTTATAAAGCAGTGACAGTAGTTATGGCGATGCAATGGTATCTATTTTTATATTCCAAATTTTACTTTTATTAACTTTTTTGTTGCAAGTCGTGTTGTAGGTAAAGTTGTTTTTTTTAATGGCCACTGCAGAAATTAAATAAATTATTATTGTAATGCTGAAATTTCTTGAGAGAAAACAAGACAAGAAAAGCAGTTAAATATGGCACGCCCTTATTATCATTTGTTAGCTTATCAAAAGCAAACAATTGTTAATAAAGTTCAGAGCACACATGGCTCCTTGTAAAATATTTGTACAGATACAGCAATTAAGCGGCATGTTTGACAACGCCTAATAGCAGACGGTGTTCATCGTTTCAACGCTACGTTTGTCGAACAATTTTAGGAACTGACCAGTAGTGATCTTAAGAAGGTTTGCTGAAATCTGGACGCTCATAAACCTGTCATTGTTCAGCAGGTCTGGAGTCTCTCCTTCCCTTCTAGAGCACTTTCGCCGACAGATAGGAAATAATGATGGACGCTCTAGTAAAATATTGCTTTTACGTAACGGGTTTTTCCTTCGGGTGTTTACACGAGATGCAAAAGGTCTGTCTTATTAGATTAGAGGCTATGATTGGCCATATTTCCTAACGATGTAAAAAGAAATATTCAAAGTAAATCAACATTTTACGATCGAAACATGCCCATAAACATCAAAACAGAGTATGTACAATGTAATAAAAAATCCAGATTACAAATGTATGAAGAAAAGAAAAATAAAATATACAAAAACTGATGTCGATCAGAAGGTTAGATAAAATTGACAATACAGTTATCTGTAGATGACAAAAATGGAAAGAACAGAAACTCGCAAAATATTATTTCAAGAATAAGCAGCAGTCAGCATATATGGGAGATTGCAAATTTATCTGGAAAATTAACTGTTGTAAGAAATTTACTATTATAATATAGAAAATAAATCAATAGCTGCATACCTTTGATCGATAATAGCAAAGGACAGGAATCAGGGCTACAATTAATGGGAAAAGTAAAATTTTATGAAGACAGAACCTTTGCTGAATTACGGAAAAACGGTAAAATTAAATCATAACCCTTTCTGAATTACCGATAGAAACGGTAAAATTAAATCATAACCCTTTCTGAATTACCGATAGAAACGGTAAAATTAAATCATAACCCTTGCTGAATTACCGATAGAAACGGTAAAATTAAATCATAACCCTTGCTGAATTACCGATAGAAACGGTCAGCTTAAATTATTGCCCTTGCTGAAAATTACGGATTGGAAGGTAATCTTAAATTATAGTCCTTGCTAAATTTTCGACAAAATCGGTCAGCTTTAAAAAAAAAATAATAGCCTTTGCTGAATTACCCATGGAAACGGTAAACTTAAAATACAGCCTCTGCGGAACATGACAGAGAGAAACGGTCAACTTAACAAATAGACCTTGCAGAATTTCCGATAGAAACGTTCAGTTTAAATTATAGTCCTTACTGAATTACCAATGGAAACGGTAAACTTCAATTATAGCCCTTGCTGAAAATTACGGATATAAACAGTAATCTTAAAATATAGCCCTTGCTGAATTACTGATAGAAATGGTGGACTTAAATTATAGTCCTTGCTGAAAATTACGGATAGGAACGGTAAATTTAAATTATAGCCCTTGTCGAGTTACCGATAGAAACGGTAGACTTTAATTCTTTCAATATACCTTTTTCAAACCCTACAGATAATAAAGGGTGTTGGGTAACCATATCTATGCACATGCAATCCGATCCGATTTATAACATTAACATTGAATCTTAATACGGTTTAAAAAAAAAACGATATATTTGGAAAGAAATTATTCTTTTTTTTAATTATCATGCAGCATTTGTGTATTGTATACCTCTAATAATTTGCTGATTTGCCTACATTAGTAGCGTTGTTATTGTTGTGGTAGAATTACTTGTACCTCTGGGAGATATCTGGAGGATGGGGTCGCGACATCTTTTCGAAATGCGACTATAAAACTCCTATTGCTAAAATCCATGGGTCTTTATATCACGAAGAAAAATCCTTCGGTTCTTTTTCTGAAATATGGATCAATGCAGTACAGTATACATAAAGTATCCCATAACCAAGGACTAACCACGAACTAATGCAACACATTATAAAGTATCCAATAATGACAGACTAGTGCAACACAGTACCAGCCTAGTGCAACACAATACCACGGACTAATGCAACACAATATAAAGTATCCCATAATCACAGACTAATACAACGCAGTAATAAAGTATCCCATAAACACGGACTAGTGTAACACAATATAAAGTATCCCATAACCACGGACTAGTGCAACACAAAATAAAGTTTCCCATAGTCACGGATTAATACAACTCAGAAATAAAGTATCCCATTACCACGGATTATTATGCAACACAGTACCACGAACACAGTATAAAGTATCCCATTATCACGGACTAGTGCAACACATTATATATATTATTTCATAACCACGGACTAATGCAACATAGAACCACGTACTAATGCAACGCAGTAATAAAATATCCCATTACCACAGCCGAATACAACAGAAAATTTACTTAAAGCAAAATACGATGCTGACATTCCTTGAAAATTCAAACTGAGCCTTATACCGGATTTTGTGTAAGTGTATTGTGTACCACAACAAGGATTCATAAGAAAAATAATGATAAAGTTTTAATAAGTTTGTCTTGTTTTTAAAAATGCACGTCTGCATAGAATCCACGTAACTATTTTGATGATGGGCAAGAACACCTATTTATGTGTCCTCTTTATTTAGTCATCTGGGTTGCATTTACAAACACAAGTAATGTTCGTAGTTCTAAACCAATCACCAGATCAATACAACTTTCAGACTTCTATTTACCTGTGTGTCGAACTACGCTGGTACTAACATGGTATTACAGGATGATATAAAAGTTTACAAAGGCGAACAAACAAAACCCACAACTGTAAACAAATATCAGAATAAAGCCAAAACGAGAAATCGTTCTATTTTATTTCCATTTACAAACAAAATGCTCTGAGGCAATATAAGTGAGATACAAAATTCCACAAGACATCAACAGTTAGTTTTGTTGTGAAGACATGTAGTGAGCTGCGATATCAACTTAAATTCTAAACTTCCAAATTATTTTGTAATGTCAGTTACTTCTATGATTTGATTGCGTCGGTCGGAGCATAAAAGCTTGTTTTTGAAGTTGTCTATGATCTGCCACAGCCGTTAGCATAACATAATTGCAAGAAAAACTACTAATTGACTATAAAAACGTCTAACTGCTAGTTTACAATAGAAAAGTGTGAATAACAAATAGCAATTTGCTACATAGCAATGACGTATTAAGAAATATAAATTCTGGAACTTATTAAGATAGTTTTGTTGAATATGAAATTCATTTCTCGTTTAACAGTGGTCAATTTGAACGGAGGAAGATAGGAAGTGGAATGAAGTATTGCGGCTCAACAACACTTTGAGACCATAGCATACTTAAGGAAATGCCAGTTAACCAGTCTTGGTTGATTCGATAATGGTAATGGGACTCCCTGGTCACGAGTCACACGTCTTAACCACTGAACCAGTTAGGCTGGTTAAAGGAGGTTCAAATAATTTCTGGAAATTTGCTGGTATTAAAAATAGTTTTCAATCACTAAAGCTAAGCAAATTTTCGTTAGTCTGTTTCGTAATTTTCCTTAAGTGTTGTTCAATATGTGTTGACTGTTTTCTTCTTTTTGTCTTTTGTCTTTCAATTTTAGCTCCATTTTCGTTCATTTTCAGAATTCAGAAATGTGATCACTGCGGTCAAAGTATGGCAGCTGTTATATTATTTGATAGCTGGCTTGATAATTATAATTTGCAATTAACACAAAATGATGAAAAATGATTTGCTTAGAAGAAAACACAGTTTATGCCTATCTTTCTGTACCCATCTTGTTTAAAACAAAACACCTTTCAAGTCTTTCTCGCTGTATCCATCACTGTTTAAAATAAAACACGTTCATGCCTTTTTCGCTGTACCCGTCCCTGTAGGCTCTGTTATATAGAATTAACCTGATGCGTCAAAGGCGATTAATGAAGGCAAGTGTCACGGTGGTTCAGTAGCTAGCGTGCAGGTCTCGTGACCGAAGGTTGCGGGTTCGAACTCTTGCATTGGCTCACCGTTGATAAGTACAGTGGGAGTTTTGTAGAAAGGCTCTTTACCCCTATTGCCTTGGTTCTAAATAAACATTTTTGTTGCAGTGCCGTCAAATACCAACCCAAGCAAACCAATCTCGTTGCAGCATTGACTAAATCTTTCTACCTCGGACTATCCCTCTAAAGTATGTGAATTCACCATTGGGAAGTACTAGAATATCCTTTTGTTGAATCTGAGAGGAGAACTTTCTTTAAATATCAAAAAGATTATGAATTGCACAATTCATATTTTGCCCATCTCAACGCTGCATTGAAGTTTTCAGAGATTTCCAGAGAGGTCAAGGCACTGGGGCTCTGCCAGTATTGTCTGAGTACTGCAGATTATTTTTAATATGAGTATTTAGCGACAGTCATTAGAAATTTGCTAAAGTGCCGATGGTCAGAGAAACCAGTCTGTCTTGCTTTCTGTACGTAATTTAGGAGGACTTAACCGACACGTCAAGAAATGTTTAATGTTGTTCCTGCCGAGAATCATTCCGCTATCGTCTGTAATACTATAACACTTTGTCGACGATTTATTGCAAGATCCTTATCACAGTAACATCATCAACAAAATAACAGAGCGGAAGTTGACGAAATGCACGGACAATTTATTATGACAAGTAGACAACTTCTTAAAGCTCAAAGGAAACCCCAAACGAGCTTGTGTAGCTTCGTTTCAGAAGTTATGATCTCTCTCTCTCTCTCTCTCTCTCTCTCTCTCTCTCTCTCTCTCTCTCTCTCTCTCTCTCTCTCTCTCTCTCTCTCTCTCTCTCTCTCTCTCTCTCTCTCTCTCTCTCTCTTTTGGGGGAAGGGGGCACCAGACAGATGCCCCTCCCTACTTAGCCGAAAAAAATATCTAAAAGGTTTATGTGTTTGTATTTGCCCCCTGATGTGTTGCTATGGTTTTTATTTATTTATTTTGATCCAAAAAAATTAATTTTCATTCAATTTTGTTGGGGTATTTTTTGTTCCTAGTGTCTTCTGAAGGTTCATTCTTCCGATACGGCTTTATTTCCCTTATCGGAGTCATTCCCCTTTATATATGAGTTAACCTTGGCTGGAGGTTCCCTATGTCCTGTGTTTTCTATGTGTATGGTGCTTTTGTATGTTGCTATTTATTGTTTTCCTGTTGGGACAGCCTGCTATTCCAAATTCATCCAGTTTTCTACTCTATTATATGCATCTCATTCTTCCTATTGCAATCTCCCTTCTTTCATTCTTTCTTTTATTCCATTCATAGATGCATATAATTTGTTAATTTATTTAATTTCTTTTATCTTAATTTTGAATTTAGAGGTCAGACGGTCTACTTCGACTTATTTAAAATTTTAAATCCTAGTGTTCTTGCGTGTGTTCGTAATGTTCCGTCTACCTTATCTAATAAAATTTTGTTGTTCGGGAGATAGGGTCACAAAGTTTTAAATCCGGACCATAACTCCCCACATTTTTTCTAAAGTTCTAATAAAAGGGCCGTAAAACGTAAAACTTTTTTGTTTAAGTCCACACATGGTGTTTTTTGAGGCTCTTCTGTAGGCCTGCTCACTTCGCGTGGCGCCTTGTGATATAGCCTTATATTGTCCTTGTCCCTTATGTCTTCCATACGTGTAGTTACCTGTAAAAGGAAATATAGTTGAAAATTATATTTACTTAGAGTTAAATAAAAACTATCTTCTATTTACTTATGCTGATTATTTGGCCACATTTACTTATTTTAGTCAAGATAAAACTAATTGTTTTCATATATTCTAATTTATTAATTCTGTGTCCAGGTATAATAATTTCTCAATTTTGTATGCCCCATAATTTTTAAAAATGTTGATAATTTCCTCCCTCTCATTTTTTTTATTATGTCGCAATGTATTATAACATGCTTCTTTGTAAATTCAATTTTTTTTGCATAATGGACACTTAGGTATAATCTTTATCATTCTTCTCGTTTTCGCTATCTCTCCGGTTAACCATGCATTATGTAAAAATTAAAAAATTATACTTTGTAGTTTTAACGAATTTATATTAGCTCATAATTTCCAGATATTTGTCCAATTAACCCCCAACACCTCATTCTCTCTCTCTCTCTCTCTCTCTCTCTCTCTCTCTCTCTCTCTCTCTCTCTCTCTCTCTCTCTCTCTCTCTCTCTCTCTCTCTCTCTCTCTCTCTCTCTCTCTCTCTCTCTCTCTCTCTCTCCAGCCACTAAATGGAAAAATATATTTAATTGCAATTTTTGTGAATCTATTTTTAAATACATTTATTCAATGATATGCACGGATAACCATTTCTTGCATAGAAATTGTCTACCTCTGACGTGGAATAGTCCAACCTCCCTTTCATTAAACATTTGATAGCTGGAATAGAATCACTTCCATAAATACCTGCATAGCTTGAATGAAGATAATTATGTTTTATCCTCTTAATATTTTTTATTCTATTAACATGTTTATCTCAGCAAATAACAATATTTTCGTCACTATATTACAGAATTGGTTTTCTCTGTGCTAAAATAAGAAAAATTGCAAGAAAAAACTTCTTTACATTTAAGAATGTGTTAATAAAAATACCGTGAATATGTGAAAAAAACTAAAAGAAGTTATCTTAAATGGTAAACTTATGTATGCATGAGCTGAACAATGAGAAATTGTTTTAGAAGAAACCTTTATCTGATTTCAAACCTGTTACAAATTATCAACGTTTCTTTGAAATGCGTCTGGCGGAAATTTGAGGAAAAACAGTTTCATTTGCATTCTTTAAGAATAATATTGTAAGTTTGACAGGAAAAACAACCAATTGTCAAACAGTTTAGAAGAGAAAGGTGATGTTAATTAAATACCAAAACTGGATGGGAAATGAAGGAAGAGTTAAGAGAGTATTAGAAATAAAAAGATGGAGAGGGTGAGGATTAAATCAAGAGCCATGTTGATTGAAGAAGGAGAAAAAGTGACTAAATATTTATGTAACAAGTAAATAATGTCACCTCTTGTTAATAGCAATGTTTCGAAAACAGACTGCCATCAGAAAAAAAAATTGGATGGAGGAAAATTATTTGATATGAATTTCTATAAAAAAAACGTGAATTTGATCCTGTCGAATTGGAAATGCAGCTTAATTATTCTGGCATTCCAAGATTAAATGATTTACAGACACTTTCTTTAAATGGACTCGTATAATATATGGAAACTACAAATGTTTACAAAATAGGCACAACAAAAGCCTAGTGGATATATTCCAGGACATAATAGATTCACTTTCACCATAAAATTGTATAAATTGTTTTGGAAGAATATTGGACAGTATCTAATGAAGGATATTAACTGTGGTTATGAACGCGAGGAATTATATTATTATACAGAAAGAAGGAATAATTATTAAGAAAAGGTGATAACCTAAGCAGTACATTTCAAACTGGGGACCCAATTTAGTGCTAAATGTATCATACAAGATTGCTTCTGGACGTTTAGCAAGCAGGGTTAAAACTGATACCCATTATCATACAAAGGATCAGAAAGTTAATTTCTTAAAAGGATGATATATTAGAATGAACATAAGTAACTTATAGGACCTATTGTTTTATATCAAAAAAGTAAAATATACCTGGACTCCTCCTTTTAATCTACTTTGAAACAGTATTTGACCCAGTTACATGGTCATGTATTAAAAGATTTCAGTTTTGAAGAACCAATGATAAATTGAATAAACATTTCTATCGAAACATCAAATCTTGTGCAATTATTATTGGTCAAGGATCCAATTGGTTTAGTATCAAAAGAGGATATAGACAGGTGATTGTCTCTCATCATACATTTTTATCTTGTTTTGTTCTTTTGAAATGACAATATTTTTGTGTGTATTTTAGTTTCATAACTTAAGAAATAATATAAATATTTATGTCAATCATATATTCTGCTCTTTCCTATTTTTCTTTCTCTCCTTAGTGTTTTTTTCTATCATTGAACAATGACGCAAAATAATTGTTAATAATTGCCTACCGTGCTTGTATTAAGGAAAATTGATTAAAATATTTTAACAATATGTTGTATCACATGCATGTGTCATATTCTTCGATATTGTGTCAATATGTAATGTATCACACGTATTTGTTATATTCATGTTACTAAAACTGGATAAAATAATTGCAAAGAAAAGGAAAGTACAAAATGATAAGTACATACATACATACACGCAGGCATACATACAAACATACATGCATGCATGCAAACATACATACATACATACATACATACATACATACATACATACATACATACATACATACATACATACATACATACATACATACATACATACATACATACATACATACATACATACATACATACATACATACATACATACATACATACATACATACATACATACATACACACACACACACATACACATACATACATACATACATACATACATACATACATACATACATACATACATACATACATACATACATACATACATACATACATACATACATACATACATACACATACATACATACATACATACATACATACATACATACATACATACATACATACATACATACATACATACATACATACATACATACATACATACATACATACATACATACATACATACATACATACATACATACATACATACATACATACATACACACACACACATACATACATACATACATACATACATACATACATACATACATACATACATACATACATACATACATACATACATACATACATACATACGTAAGAACGTACGTACGTACGTGCGTGCGTGCATGCATGCATGCATGCATGCATGCATGCATACATACATACATACATACATACATACATACATACATACATACATACATACATACATACATACATACATACATACATACATACATACATACATACATACATACATACATACATACATACATACATACATACATACATACATAATGATTGCATATAATATCAAAGTCCAGGATCAATTTTAACTTTACATTTATAGTTAAAAGGAACCAAATTTTCTGGGAAAAATAACCTTCCATCGAGTCCTCCAATTAATCCGTTCGATATTCTTATCTAAAGTAAATATTCATATAGCTGTTGGCTTCAAATCGGACCTAATTAGTAGGAAGTAAAACTGGCATCGTACTGGAAATGAAGTTACAATCTGCTGGCCGTATTCTAGATAAGATTTGACCGGAAAGGCTAGCAATAGCACGGTATGTTAAATTCAAATCAACGTCTTGATTTAATTACCGATACAAACATTTACTAGATTTCTAATGGGACTGGGTTTTGTTGATGCTACTGAAAATTGAAAATATGAATTTCAATATATTGTGAAATATACAAAGTTTAAATTCTTCACGTAATATTCTTGATCACAAAGAAAATTTGTTAAGTAAAGGAGCGTTCAAATTTTAAGGTGGTGGAGGGAGGGATGGTAAATTGCTAATTTGTCTGCGTAGATAATAGCATACCAAACATCTTTGTTTGATCACATATAAATGCAAACAAGTGCCCGACCATAAACCACATTACATATTAACAAACAGGGTGCTCGACAATAATCTACAGTACATATTAATTATATATTCACTTTAAAGTGTTTTCATGATTCGTAGTATGATTGAAGCAGTGAAAGGAAGAAGAAGGAAGAAAAAAGAAAAAAAAGAAATAAATAAATAAAGAAAGAAAGAAATAAAGAAAGAAAGAAAGAAAGAAAGAAAGAAAGAAAAGAAGGAAGGAAGGAAGGAAGAAAGGAAGGAAGGAAGGAAGGAAGGAAGGAAGGAAGGAAGGAAGGAAGGAAGGAAGAAAGAAATAAAGATAGAAAAAGAAAGAAGAAAGACAAGAAAATAACAAGATGAGCAATTAAGTTTTCAACTCCCTAGTGAAAACACTCTCGTCAATTATCTCTTGGTAAATTTGATCTGTTAAATGTATATTTTAATTAATAATGACAATATTATTTTTCCATACACTGTTTAATTTATTTTAATTTGTTTTCGCCTATATTTTGTCTCATTGAAGTTCACTTTTGTCTATCATTTTTTCGAGTATTCTCTGAAGTTAGGCACTGCGGATGAAGTGTAGCAACTTTCATTGCCTATTATTATTATTATTATTATTATTATTATTATTATTATTATTATTATTATTATTATTATTATTATTATTATTATTATTATTATTATTATTATTATTATTATTATTATTATTATTATTATTATTATTATTATTATTATTATTATTATCCGATACGCTATTTAATAACTGCGATCAGAAGTGTTAGTAAAGAGTCAAAGTGCTTTTCACGCCGTTTACTCACGGCACCATCTGATTCATGCTCGTACCTTAGATAGCAATATATGACCTACGAGAATTAACGTGATGGAAGAATGAACGAGAAAGGCTGTTAACTGAAAATATAGTGAAGGAACTTACTAGAAATATAAATAAATTATGAACTGAACGCTTTGGTTTCTTTCTTTTTCTTAAGGATTGAATTTTGCAAGCTACATTGAGCATTTCTGCGATGATCCGTTAGGCCCATACTTTGTTGCTGTGCTGGCGTCATTGGATTAATTGTAAATTATTTTAGAACAAGAATGTTAGCGGTAACGTTAATGAGTTGGGATATTTACTTGTTTGGGATTTTTTTTGTTTCTTTATGTATATGACAATGAAGGTTACATAGTGAAGATTTTTTTTATCGTACACTCAACGTTTAAGAAAACCAACTCCTATGAGGAAATGACCATTTATTCCAGACGACCAATTATCAGTCCTATCCCATGGTCCAATGTGAAAATCCATTTCGCTATTTGCTTTAGATTGAAAACTAATTGGTAGCTAGCCGTATATCACAGGGTGGACATTACAAATTACTGGCCATATTATACATCTGACCTGACCACAGAGACAAGTAATACCACGGTGTGTTAAATTCAAATCAAAGTTTTGATATAATTCAAAAGACAAACATTAATAAGATTATAAAGCGTGCTGGTTTTGGGTGCCTCTGTAAATTAAAATATGAATTTCCGTATATTGCCTGCACTTGCAAAGTTGTTTAGCTTATTCATTCAACTGAATCCCTGTGATTGAATATCTATTTGTCTTTCCAACGGTTTTGATGTGTTGCGTTTGATGATTTGGTCTGCTTTGGCATTTATCTTTTTCAACATTTCATTCACGTTTAGATTCATAATTCGCACAATGTAACTGTTTTGTTTGTTATAATAGCCTGTGTGTGTGTGTGTGTGTGTGTGTGAGAGAGAGAGAGAGAGAGAGAGAGAGAGAGAGAGAGAGAGAGAGAGAGAGAGAGAGAGAGAGAGAGAGAGAGAGGGAGATGTTTTCATCTTTGACTGAGCACCTGTTTATGACTCTTCACTGTTTCTATAACAATGAAATCAGGACATGTGGAAATTTATATTAAATAAAAATTACCCATTCGTATTATTAGCTAATTCTTTGAAATCAATTTTGTAGGTAAACGAATAAGACTACGTGATCTTGAACGAATAGTCAGCCACTTAAAATGGCTTGCGATGTCAAGAGAAATGACGTATCCGTTTGAAATTGTGATTTACGCATTGATTTTATGCAACTAAATTTGGCAGAAAATATTTTGACCTACCTTTTGATCATTTTGCTTCCGTGGTTTATAGCACGTTCACCTTTTCTGTCAAAACATTCATTAGAGGTATAGTTTTCTGGTCTATTATGATAACGATGATTGCAATGACGACAACTACAACGACTGAAAAAGTAGTGGCAATAAAAGCAGATAACGATAAAAGGAATGTAGAGGTAGTGAATCATATGTTTGAAATACTGGATATACTGTAAGTTTGGTGATACAAGCATGGAAAAGCAAGCATCTATGGTATGGCCCAAGAAACACTTGTAGCTGCAGTGCAATCAGAGATTACTCCTGAACGAAATAACATGTTATTTTCCAACATGACCGTTCATCCAGTCTTAAGTTTGTCCAAATACGGTCGACTGGACCCACTGTAAGCGTTGCAAACTTCATTTGACTGTATTATTTCAATTTGTCTTCGTAATATGTTATAACTCCATGGTAGTAAAATAGAAACATAACATTAAGTAACATAGAAAGCAAAACAAACAAATTTAGTAAAATTCAACTAATAATTTTATCTCTCTAGAATACAAAATTTAAGAGGCACTTACAGTATTGTGATTTAAATCCCGAATAATCCTTAAAGGTCTATCATAATTCCAAACAAATAGTGTTCCGAGTGAATTGCAATCTTGAACATGCTGATCTATCAATATTATTCAATGTGCCGATGTACGAGTATTATTGATGTATGTAAATGATATAAGCCACAATGTCCTTGAATGAATTCAAAATAAATCCCAAAAATAGTCATTTTGTCCAAAATGTCAATGAGCACTCTGTAATTCCATTTTATAATTTTATTGAATGATTCCTCTCAAATAGTATATGAACACAACAGTAAATAATTATAGAAGCTGAACATAAAGGAGGAATAAATAATCTTGTTGATCAGACACCCCACTAAACTTATGTCACGAAACAATTTTCTGAAAAACCTCAACCATAGTATATTTATACAAGGATTATATAAGATTATATGCAATTTATAAGTTTAATAAAATAAGATTTGAACATATTTTTCAGCTTGTATACCCATTCATCTCTCTCTCTCTCACACACACACACACACACACACACACACACACACACACACACACACACACACAACTTCTACATTGTGCTACCACTCATTTAGAAAATGTTTACCTCATTTAAATTATTACGTGATAATGTGGGTGATGACCTAACAATGACGTTAGATTAATTCAACCAAATTCATATTGCAACGTTTTTCGTGACTATATTGATGACTTCTAATGCAAGGTTTACACTTCTCAAGTGAAATATTTCCTTGTCTACTCAAAACACCTAGAATTTAATTTTATTATATATTTTTAAAGCACATTTCCTGACTTCCTTGGACATTTTCTCCCTTTTGTGTCAATGGGATTCACTGCAGCATTACTATATCGACAGAAATTTACAAGAAGTTTAGGATATCGACCTCTGCAAATTTAGCTTGTGCAAATAATTTTTCAAAATGATTATTTCGTGAAATTAATGTTTTCAAGCGAAAAATAAAGACTGGTTTTTTTTTTCTAGTGCTGATTAATACAGTGAACATTGTTGGGGTCGGAATACTGCCGAAAAATATTGTAACTTGACCTGATTATTCAAATTTCTGCTTTGTACCTTATAACGTTGCCCGACTCTGCAAGTAAAGAGCGACTTATTTCTTCTATATATTAGGCAAAATCATCAGATGCTGCATTCCATCCATTGTAGAGGAAAGATAGCTAAAACACAAGATACTGAGTGTCATACAGTTATCAAAATATAAGGATTTCTTTAGAAAGCATTTGCCACCAAATTTACAGCGTTGTGTTTGTGTGTAGACGATTAGGTGAAGAAAGAAAGGACCAAAAAATTAATTTCATTGACTGACAATTTTTTTTTTCAACGTCAAAGTGATGATAGGTTTTAGCAGCGATTGATAAGGTTGATATACACAAGCATTACACACCATTGTTCTATACCTAACTAGTCACTAAATCAAGTTTTAAGCTTGCTTTTATTCTATTTTTATAATCGTAACAGATCGATTAAAATGAATGAAAATAATTTAGACTACAAAGCCCACCCAAGCAAACAACAAGACATGCGAGTGTCACTTAAAACGTGGCAAATGGTATGTTTCGTTTCTCAATGTACATTATCCTTGTGTGACTTTCCATACCATAGCGAACTAAAAACAAGAAAAACAAACAAACAAACAAACAAACAAACAAAACACAAACACCCCCAACATCATTAAATGCTGTCGCTTCTCTTGAAACTCTAATCCATCACAAGTTGAAACTAGTCACCTGTCTTTTCTTGTGTTTAGCCTGTGTTCAAAGGTATTTGCGCAAAGTAACGGAAACATACAACTAAGGCCATCAATGAAGAAGTGACGCACACGGTTTGACTATGAATATTTACGGTCGTATAGTCGATAGTGTGCATATTTATCCACAAAGACACACCGTACAAATGATATAAAAAATGGGAACCAGTCTGGAAATGGGTGAACATAAAATACATTATATATCGGTTTGGGTGGTCAGGATTGGTTAATAATGTAAGATATATTTTAGGAAAAATAATCTTTTGAGAGCTTATCCTAGTTGTAAGTGAGGAGAAAAAAAAAAAGACATTGTTTTGTTGATGGAATTTCGGTACTTTAACAGTCTTGAGTTTTGAACACTTATTGTTAAAATTTGCACCTGACTCTTTTTGCGAAATTGAAACCACATGTTTCAAAAACATGCAGGTCCAGAAAGAAAATTTTGCGGCATATATCTTTTTCTCCACACAGAAGCTTACTTCCAGTTTTCATCTAAAATTATAAATATAGGTTTGACCACGAGTACTCAGAAACGTTACGTTATTGAATTTTTAATATCATTGTGTTTGCATACGTTTATTATGTGAACTAAATTAGTACCTCGAGTCCTCCAAATTCCTCCATTCTCATTAGACCATCGATTTAGTTCTTACACCCCGTACTTATTTGATGTAAAAGGAGGTAGACAATGGTAGAGCGAGGACGAAGGACTCTAACCCTTTAAGGAAATTGCCGGAAATATTATCGAATTAGTACCAAAGGTAAACCAGGTTAAGGAACGAAGGCGTTCGTCATAAAACTAGTATTGTTTTCGGTAGCCAAACACCAGAGCACTTTTGTTGTTTACTCAAGGCTGAGTACCGTCTGTAATAAGGGTCTTAACAAAAAATGCTATTCTCAAGCTTGTTAGAAATTTTCTTGAACCAACACTTACCGCCGCCAATCTCTTTAAAGCGGATGATAAGTCAACAATTTGAAATTACTTTTCACTTAGCATTTCTTGACCCTGAATCATTCCAAGCCAGCTCTCAATCACGAAACGTTGTTTAAATTTGCACTTCGGGTTATTTACAGTTGAAGAACTTTTTATATGTATGACCTAAAGATCTTAAGTGAAAATAAGTTTCAAATAATTCAATAAATTTGATAAATTCTACTGGGAACTGAAACTGCTGTTTCCACATGTGAGGTATTGCAACCAGTCAACCATATTTGGAATTACTCTAGTGTTTCCAAACTGTCCTCGTATGGAGGATCTTACACAAATATTCATTTCAAATGAAGCTTTCATAACCAAAAGACTCATACACTATCCGGCCAGTTTCATACATCTCATTTAGGATAGGCAAAACTGTAAAATTCCATTTTTTGGGTACGATATTCGAATATTGAAATGACTTCAAGCAACATTCTGATATCGTGGTTATTACTCCTTTCCCTTTCCTGGCGTGAGGTCTTAATTTGTGACACAAAAGTTAATATTATTTGTAACACATACAAAACTTATGACATGGGTGTATTAACCTTAATACCACAGTAGCCATAAAATAAACCATGTTCTACAAAACACAGACGTAATGAGAACATAACTGTCATGTAATATACGTCATGTAATAAACAATGAAATATCAACCACGAAGTTTGAATAACAGAGTAGGTATGTAATAAACATTGTTATTCCTAAAATAGACAACACCGTGGTGCTGCAATAAATAATGTTAACACCAAATATTCAACTATCAATAACACAGTTGTCATGTAACAAACAATACCAAACAAATACATAGGAATGAAACAATAATTATGTAACAAACAATGATATGCCAACTATAGACACTAACAGCGCCTCGCTAGGCGCGCATCACTAAGAGGTTAGTCTTAGGACTGGTGGGCCAATTGGTCATGTAATGAAACAACGTCATACCAACCATATATTTATGAATAACACACTGGTCATGTAATGAAACAACGTCATACCAACAATATATGTATGAGTAACACATTGGTCATGTTATGAAACAACGTCATAGCAACCATATATGTATGAATAACACACTGGTCATGTAATGAAACAACTTCATACCAACAATATATGTATGAATTACACAGTGGTCATGTAATGAAACAAAGTTAAACCAACCATATGTGTATGAATAACAGACTGGTCATGTAATGAAACAACGTCATACCAACCATTTATGTATGAATAACACAGTGGTTATGTAATGTGACATAATAGCAACCATATAGGTATAAAGAACAAAGTATCATGCAATAAATAATACAAACCAGATATGTTATGAAGGACATATCGCATTCTTTTTCATCCCATTACCTTCCATTATAGGCTATGTTTCTGCAAAATGTTATTTTCTTGATCCAGTCTTTCTTCAGAGAAACTTTTTTTGTATGTATGTATGTATGTATGTATGTATGTATGTATGTATGTATGTATGTATGTATGTATGTATGTATGTATGTATGTATGTATGTATGTATGTATGTATGTATGTATGTATGTATGTGTGTGTGTGTGTGTGTGTGTGTGTGTGTGTGTGTGTGTGTGTGTGCGTGCATGCATGGATGCATGGATGGATGGTTGGATGGATGTATGGATGCATGTGCTTGTGGACCTATTTATGTATGCATGAATTAATCAAAGTGTGAATGTATTTAGTTTTCGTTCATACGACTGAATATACTATACTTTTAATTCTCTCTCTCTCTCTCTCTCTCTCTCTCTCTCTCTCTCTCTCTCTCTCTCTCTCTCTCTCTCTCTCTCTCTCTCTCTCTCTCTCAACTTTACATACGTATGTGAAATGAATCTATAAAATGCATATCTCGTAACTTTTCTTACTGTGTAAATTGCATATTCGAGTTTAATACATAGTTGTTGAGCACTTTGTTTTTCTGAAAGATTTATTTTTGTTTTTTATTAGTGTCAACATCTCTTTCAACTCATCGAGGCTACTATAGGATTCTGATTTCGACGCTCTAACAACTGAACCACCCCGCTCCTCTAAAAGGGTAAATCCTTTTCACGAGACATCTCGGCACCGTAATATGTGTGGATAACAGCTTACAATAAAACAAAACATGCTTTCGCTACTTTTATTCAAACAGTAACACATGATACAGCAAAGTAGTTTTCATAAACGAACTACATATATGAACGACTTATAGGACATCACTGTAAGGCGTCATTAAGTCTATAGAAATTCAGTGTAAACACCTATATCAAATTTGCTGTTAGTCCTATTATCACCCTGTCTGTACTATATAACATCTTAAAAATGTACGGCATTTTTTAAACAAAGGTATGCGTCAAATCACTCATCAGTCACCATTAGTCACGGCGAACAAGATAGGTGGTGTAACTTCTGAAAGGGTGGCGCGCGCGCGCGAGTGTGTGTGTGTGTGTGTGTGTGTGTGTGTGTGTGTGTGTGTGTGTGTGTGGTATTTGTCTTTACTGAGGTAATGTAGGCCACTGCCTATGCTACATGATACGTGTAAAATTTAACAAATCATAAGCGGCGCGTACGTGAAATAGCAAAAAAGGATATGCATAAACATAAAAATAGAAAATATCATTTTTATCTACAATGGTTTACACTAAAAGATTCTTGAATTTTTCTTTCCATGTTCTTTACTTATTGTTTTCGTTTTGTAGTTTATCGTGCAGTCCAGTTATTAGATTGTAAAGGAGGGTCTCAAATTACTACTACTACTACTACTACTACTACTACTACTACTACTACTGCTACTACTACTACTACTACTACTACTACTACTACTACTACTACTACTACTACTAATAATAATAATAATAATAATAATAATAATAATAATAATAATAATAATATAGAATTCACTGACAATTCAAAAAGTATTTTTGAACCATATCAGAAAAATTTTATTCTGCAATTAACATACTCTAATTGCTTTTCAATTTATCTCTACAACAGTTAATAAGGTCAGAATCTAATTAGTGTCAGCAAACTTAATTGTTACAAAATCGAATTAGTTGCTTATATTATATTATACATTTATATTTTCTCAAGGTGTAAGAATTTGTCGTTAAATGCCGAAAAGGATTTTTAAAAAGGCTACGGTGCTAGGTAAATGGATCGAAGAAGGAACATTATGAAATAATTTATAACTACTGGCAGAAATTTTCTTGTTAGAGTATAAAACTTCAAAATGTCAAGATCTTAAATGGCTGCAGCTGAAAACACTATTTAAAATCTTGCCTACTAATGCAAAAAATTGGAATTGTCAGAAATGAGCTCTGATATTTTGTATGCTTTAATATTGCAATATTCTCTCATACCTTTTGAGATTCTTCCATAATTAAGATTTTCATAAATGATATCTTGCAGGTAATAAAAAGTATATGTAATCATAAAAAATAATATAGAATTTACGTCTAAAATATTATTTTTTGATTAATGACTAAACTAAAAATTATTGTATGATCAATCTAATAATTCTTTATTCCCAACAAAGAGATTTAATAAAGAGGAGACCATGTTTGCCTCAGTACAAAAAGGATTGTTGTTTAGAAATACAACGTAAAATATATAACACTTACAGAAACTGTATATACGAAAAGTTTGACAATATATGGTCACTACAAACAGTTAAAACAGTATGAATGCAAACAATATTACATTAACTATTTTCCGTTTCTTTTTTCTTTCTTTTCTTAACTTGTCATTTCTTTCTAAAGCGACACAATTAATTGCTGAGATCTACGAGTACATTCATTTTCGTCTTACGGCTGAAATATTTTTTACTAAAAATGTATGCAATAAAAAAGAATCACACTGAAAATGTGATAGGCCACAATCTCTCGTCTTCTACTTCCATAGTTACACAATTCCTATAGTTACATAATTACATAATTTACCTAGTTACATAATTTACATAGCTACGTAATTTTCATAGATACATACCATTCATTGTTGTACAACACTTGAGTTTTGAGATATTATCAGATAGTTGCATTGTCTTGGTATCTTCTTTATTTGATTTTTGTTTACAAAATAGGATTGTGGAGATTTCACCTACAAGGATTTAGACTGCGCGCAAGACAATTGTACCCAGATGTAGACTGGTAGCGAAGTATCAACCGATAAATTTGTCACATGGTCCTCGGCAAATAAAAAATAAAAAATGTTACAAGTCTTATCAAGGGTAAAGGAATAAATGTCACATTCCGGTCTCGAACTGTGGCCTCCGCTGATTGTTCTTGCCTGGGAAAGGTTAACTGTCAGCCACAGGACGGGCGGATAAATGATACCTGCTCTTCCATGAAGAATGACGTCGTGATGTTACCAAAACCTGAGTAACAGAAGATTATTAATGCCGGCTAAATCATGTCATGCTTGCAAAGTATTATTTTCTTCGTATATGAATATTTATTGGATCAAAATATACAAACAGGTCTTCTAGCGTCTCACAAGAAAGTGCGCTCTGTCCAGGCTGTAATACAGACAGACATGTGATCGTACATGCCTCTATTTTTAAATTAATCTGCTCCACACGTGACAGTTGCACAACCATAAGGAATGTTATGGAAATAGTATTTATATACATGTAACTAACAGCTGTACTGTGTACTCGTACTCAGAAATTGAACTTTGTACATAAATATAGCTTCGGAATGTTTGCTATAAGATTGAACCCTGATAAATAGAACCGATGGTAGGAAAAAACGGTTCCTGTGTTACAGGAGTTTAAATATATTTTACAGTTACCTTATTTATTTTATAAGGAACTGATGACTTATGTATATCTACGAGAACAGCAAGAAAAGAATAAAGTATCAAATTTGTTGACAAATAGTTGATATCTTGAAACTTCAAACTAAGGAAATGGTTCAAGGGGAGGAACTTTGAATTCAATTGTCAGGTTTAATTAATGGTGGTTTGAATAGGGCTAATGCTTTAACAATAAAGGGAACAGATTTTGCGGGTTATAATAATAATAATAATAATAATAATAATAATAATAATAATAATAATAATAATAATAATAATAATATTAAATAATAATAATAATAATAATAATAATAATAATAATAATAATAATAATAATAATAATAATAGTGTTCATTGTAGCACCAGCCACAGGTCCATGATGCATATTCATACATAATGCGGTACTAAAAAGATGTAGTGCGTAACAAAATAACATCGTGTTTATCGGAAGACCTATAAAAAAGGCAATCTTTTTTGCATTTTTTCATATTGGGTGAGATACAAATGTATATTACACAGTAAATACCAGATTAAAGCGAACCCTAAAACCTCAATGGAGCAAGTCTTGTGATAATAATCTAGAGTCGAATGTAGCCGGGGTCGTGATAAAACGGGTCCTCTAATCTTTGAAGTTTCTATGGTAAAGATTGCTAAAGTAGTCAGTAGTATTAAGTGGCAATATAGAGATAATTGGAAAATATATTACACACACACACACACACACTCACAGACACACACACACACACACACACACACACACACACACACCGCAGATATAGGGACAAGATGTTTAGGGACAAATGACACACCCTGGGGCGATATAGGGACAATGGGAATTTTGTATAGGGACAAAAGGAATGGAACAGGTGGGATAACGTCAAGGTATTGGACACTTGCGAGAATGTAGCGAGAGGACGACTTATATACGCACGCCTACTCTAGGGAGGATAAATACAGTAGAGACATAGATATAGGATATAAATAACACATAGATAACACATATAGGCAAGAGAGAATAAATCGTTTCGAGGCAATTGAGTGGCTCAGAAAAGGGTCTTTAGATTCTTCTTTTATCTTGTCTACTTGTTCCACAAACCCCATATTTTTTTAATGATTCCTTTCTTCTTACTCTTTTCTTCGACTGGCACCCAGTCAGGATGTTCCATTGATCTAAACTTTTCTTCTACCTTTATCCAATTGTTGTTTAATTTCTCAGAGTCTTCTTTCTTCTATTTGCTTTCTTTCTCCTTCCTCTCTTTTCCCAGGTTTCTTTAATCTTCTTTACCTCTTTTTCTGTTCCTTTTTAATAATGTATTTTCCTTTCTTTAATTGATATAAGCCTTGTTTTTAGAAACGCCACTCAGTTAAACGGAATATGCCTTCCAAAAATACATCTTACGTCTATGATAATATCTAGAATCTATTTCAAGGTTCATAATCTTACATAGTTTGGATAGTTGAAGCTTCTGAACGTATCTGCGTCCTCCAGTATTATCCTTTGCGATTGATAACCTGCTACTTTCAGTCTGACTGACTGACTGACAATTATTAGTCGCCTATTGAGCCTTTTTAATTGGTGGTGTTTTTGAAATGATGACACAAAAACACCGAGTTTATGTACGATATCCGTACTTTTCAGTTGCCTATCAGGGGGATGTCAAATTCTGTCCGGTTGTTTTTAATGTACGTTCCCTGTCCTCAATATTGTGTAAGCCACCTGTGCAATTGTCTTAAGTTCTAAGTTGAAGATTGCCTGATCTTATTCTAATGTAGTTGAAATTTTGTGTACTAAGCGTACGTCTATTGTCCGGTGGGTATCAGCATCCCTGTGATTTTGGGGTCACGCATTGTTAGTCTTCATTGTTGTTCTTGATGGTGTAGAGTCCAAAAGATCAAGGATTATACACATACACACACTTCTTTTGGCTTGGCAGTTGTTGCCACCGTCCTGCTGTCCTGGTGCACTGTTCATTTAATTCTTTTAGATTCGGGTTCGGGACTTGCTTTTCTAGCTTCCTTTTGTCAGTCCTTACTTTTTAAGTTGCTTGTGTTCATTATTGATCCTGACGTGTTCATGTTTGGTTATCTGATAGTTTTGGCTCCCTCGTTGTTCTGTTGATTTTTATTTTTTGTGACATTTGATGTCTTAATTCTTATCCTCATTTGGTGTTACTTACATTTATTCCTTTAGCTTTGGTGTTGTTAAGCCTAATTCGCCCGAGAGAATGTTTATTTGTTAGTCCCGTTGATGTTAGTGATGTATGTGGACATTGTGGTGTTGGGCGGTTTCTATGTTCGATCTAGATCATGATTTCTTCTCGTGCGTTGTATTTCCCCGCTGCTGTGCTTATATTTTTCCGTACTTCTTGATCTGTTTCAGGTATGACATTACGCTTTTGCAGGTGGCTTCTATGTTGCTATTCTGTTTTCTGTCCTGTAGTTCCGGGTACGTTGTACTTGATGCTATCTTCTTTACATATTCCTTGAGCTTGCTGCGTTGAGTTTGATATATGGGGCA
Organism: Potamilus streckersoni; assembly: GCA_016746295.1. NCBI lineage: Eukaryota > Metazoa > Mollusca > Bivalvia > Unionida > Unionidae > Potamilus > Potamilus streckersoni. Next base: position 1,078,749 of record JAEAOA010001465.1, read on the forward strand.
TGTGTTGAAGATGTGGTTCAGTGTTTCCGGGACTGGGTAATACCGACAGTTGTTGTGGTTGCGTTGGTCCTTTAGGTATTTTCAAAGAGCATATATTTACAGTGAATTTTTGAAAACAAAAGACAGACACATTTTTTCAAGACAACTTTCCTTTATTCAAAATACCATTAACAAATAACAAGAACTTCAAATTATTTTGACAAGGTGGACAACGTCGTGAAATCATGCAAGATTTCCAAAGATGGAAGTCTTGAGGCAACTGATGTACAATACGTTACCTAACTAAAGACAAAAGATAGCCATAATGGTCACAAAACCATCGCTCTACTTTCTGATCGTTTCTAGAAAGATTTTGATCGTAGACTCCATTGAGGGCTGCATTGCTGACGAATCCAACGATTAAACTTTTGGGTATCTGTCACTTCCTGAGGGGAAGGACAGATCCAATGCTCAGATGATAAGATTGGTTGTACGAGGTGCGGCAAGACGTCGGTGTACTTGAGAGTGTGCTGATGCCTAAAATATTTACACACGTGTTCTTTCAGGGTACTTTGAAAACGTTCCACGATGCTGGTTTTGGTTTCGGGATTATCGGTGGTGAAGTAATGAATATCACGTTGGGTTTCTTTAAATGTTTTTTTTTTTTGAATACTTGGTTCAGAAATTCGGTGGTTTTGTTGGTTTGCCATCAAAGAGGGTAACAACTGCATTATTTAAACGCCAGTTGGAGGGCTTGCACTAACTCACTGCTCGATTTGGAAATCAATGGCACGGCCCAGGAAAATTTGGAAAAGACGTTGATGACATAAAATAAATATTTGTAGGCGGCCAAATGAGAGACATCGGCTAATTCAGGCTGCCATTAATGATTGATGCCTTCGACTCGGCTGCGACTTCTGGAAAATTTTCGTCGAATGGGTTTGTGTAAGGTGTACGTAGCTTGTTCTTGTAACCATCGTTGCACTAGAGGTAAACTGACACTATCCAGTCTTGTTTTGGCAGCACGATACAATTTCTGAACTCCTCCGTAACCTGCAGGATGGGATTGATCGTAGTAAATGCTGGCTGACACCTTCTTCATTTTTAATAAGTGACACAATCTTCGCTGATGTTACTCTGGATGGTGTGAGAGGGTGGTTTGGTAATGGATTTACGTGTCCGATGAGTCACGGGAGTAGACGTCGAAGGTAGGATTTAATGTGGTGGTGGTGGTAGCAAGGAGATGGCTATGGCCTTTACTTTTTTCCCTTCTGGTTTACCTTCTTTCTTTTTAATTTCCGTTGAATGGGGAGTGGACATAATCTTTTTAACCCAACATTTAGGTTCTTCTCGTGGGGGTCTAGGATGGGAGCTGTTGACGATGTTTGAAAGACTTCTCGTGCCTCTTCTTCCTCAGGCATCCGTGTGGCTGCCTCTGTCTTGACCGCTGTTGGTGGTGGTGATTATCTTTAATCAAGGCCTTAAAATCTTTCAGAGTTGGCTGAGCTGTTTCGTCTAAGGTTTTCCGGCGAAAAAGTTTCAGTCGTTGCAACAATTACCCGTACCATTGCAATTTTTCCGTTTCTGACAAATTTCAGTGATCTATCATCGATTGCAATTCGTGTTGTAAATGGAATGTTTCTGTCAAATTATAATTGGGAGTTAAATATAGGGTGCGTTGTTCTTGCAACGACGGTATTCCAACCATCATTTATAAGGTACTAATGTCAGTTTTCGTCCTTCCATCAGATTCCAAAGGTTATGTCGGAAATCTTTTTGACCCAGATGTTCCTTCTATCTCCTTAATCTTTTTTGATCTTTGAACCATCCCTTGTGAAACAGCGTCCACCAAGAGTTCAGTACTCATTGGGGCCAATGTGACTTTTAGTATTGGTGTTAAAGCAGGTACGCAAATCATCCGCATTTTACCAACATCTATTTCTTTTGACTAATGTATATTTTCTTTGGGAATCGTTTGGCTAAAAGCTTGTCGATGTTTGGCTAAGCATTTTTTTTATGTGGAGACAAAGGTATCGTTTCTTTCAAGACATATAGACAACATTCGCGCACGATTTCGACGTCTTTAGAGGCAGTTTGAATCCTTTGTTTTCGCATAGGTGAAAGGGGATTTCGAGAGGACGGAAGACACGTCCCAATGTTTGGCTAATCGAGGAGGTATTCCTTCCTTTTCTTTTCTTGTTTAGCTAGAGAGTGGTGTGCACTTCTTTTAGGGGACATCTTTACTTGTTGGTTCCGTGCCACACACCAAACAATACACTAGCATCGATGTCGTGGCACACAACCTGTTATCCTTTTCTTGGGACTATCTCTTCGTCATAAAAGTTACAATGTGTTTTCGAAATTGTCAAACAATACTCCTCTTTGGTGAGTCCTCTTACTCTATGGACGAGTGTGTCTTTTCTGGGGCTGACGTCTATGTTTGGCTAAGCGTTTTTTTTCGGACGATGATGAGGGCACATCTTGTGGTACACAACATACACTAAAGTCCATGGCTCGACATGCATCCTTTTATTTGAGTCTGTCCCCAGCATGATCAGATACATTGATAATCTCATTTACGCACTCCTTTTCAAAATATATTACAAATCCTCCTCTATCTTGACTCCTCTTTGGACGAGTGTGTCTTTTCTGGGGATGACGTCGATGTTTAGCGAATTGGTTCTTTTTCGGATGACGTGACTGTCCCTGTTTCTTTTACTTTTCTATACTGGACAGAATGACGACGATGATATGTACGTCTTGTAGAGGACATCTTTGGGCGTTCAGCAGCCCAAAACACTGATCCCTATTGTTTGCTTTGAATCTTTTTTTATACTGGAATGCATCGCCACTGATTGTCTTAATGTCTTATCAAAATTACGACAAGCAACGCACGACGTGGAGGAGTTCTCAAAGGATTGATTAAATAGGGAGAGTTTTTGCGGGGACAAATCGAGCAAAGTCTGTAACATGGCCAATCTCTCTTGGACTTTGATTTATGGGCAGGTGCTTTGTGAAAATCGGCCACTGTCGCTAAAGAGGAAGAGGGTGTCACCGCTGGAGACGTTTTTGGAGACGCGGGTTTCCATTGATTCATCAAATTAGGAAGAACACGTGTAATAGTGGGTTTGGTAGGCATCACCAGCAACGGCGTAGTGGAAGAACTCGAGGCCACTGGAGACGCAGTCACCGATGCGACAGTACCTCTCTTGCGGAAAGATTTTTTGTGGACGTTTGTTTTTCTTTTTCTGAGGTCCACCATTTGATAGAGAGAAATCTGACTTGTTCTTGACGTTTGTCACTTTCCTCTTATGAATTTCTCGACACAAACGTTCTAGTTACAAACTGAGATTTTGCTCCAGCAAGTCAAAGCCAAACTTCCCTGTAGATCCTCTCTTGCATATGGTTTAAATACTTCTCTAGGTGTTGTCCAAAGTTGGACAACTAGCCAGGCTGGTTTCTTAAACATGGCATGACACTTTAATGACGAAGTCCAACTAAAGGTAGGTAGTGACAATCAGGAGACCATTCAACATGTTCAAGGTAAGCGGAATCTTTCTTCTACCACTCGTGAAGTGACGCAACACAACTGAAGCACTTGACTTTATTCCCTACATCCAAGTAGATAAATCCGGCTCTAGCTAATTCTTCGGTGGTATGCCGTAACAGATGTGCTGGTCATTTTACTTGGAAGGTTTGGGATCGACTTTCAAAGTCACAGCATTCAATCAAACGCACAATGAACGAATATTTTTCTTTCACAGGTCCATTTCTATGAGAATGCGGTGAAATCCTAGGATTTTGTTCAGTTTTGTATGACATCTGTAGGGTGGTAGGTACGTAATTTTCTGTGGAGGATGACATCCACAACCAATGTGAAATGTGTACGACAACGATTGTCATCGCTTTCGCATCCGTCACAGCATCATCATCACCTTCCATGGTAGGTGTAGTAGTAGTAGCGATAGCAAAGTTCACATGATGCTGTAGTACTGAATCGTTGAGGTCAGAACATACGGCATCCCTGCCATCGCAAGGCGCAGCATCGTACTTGAGTTTTCTCATATTTGATACTTCCTGTGTAAAAGGATTCGTCTTTTTCGCTTGACTCTTGTAGTTGCGATGAACTATCGGTCTTGGACGTTGTCGCTTTTCATATGCTGACTAATATCGATAAATTGAAGTGATTGGGAAGCCATCCACTCTTCTGGTTCAATATTTAATAAACTTTATCCAAAAAAACACAGTTTGGTAATTGAGGAAGCTTCTTTCAAAGGATAAATCACTCTGTGTTCCATGAACAGTTCTCGAAATGTTCCACAGCAACGCCTTAAAATGTCCACGTGGGAACGGCACTACTTTAGCACTTCTTCCTGGAAGTAGAAATGGTCAAAGGCGTGAGTGTGGTACCAAGCGTAGAAGGCTTTTCGTTGTTCGATACGCATGTTGTTGGGGTCGTATTAGTGCGAATCATTCAAATGGGGTAAAATAGCCTGTTGATTGGCTTCGGTATTGAAAAAGTGCTTAAAATAGCCTTTGGCTATTTCTGTCATTCCAAACGTTTCAGCCATGTGACTCAAAGACATGGCTAAGTACCTCATCGAATTTTTAAAGTGCAGTTGTCCTACTTGCATGGAAACGAGTTTGGCTCCGTTCAATGTCCATTTAGAACATTCGGTACTTTGTTACGTATTTTATCTCAAGAACAACTGCCCATCGTATCTGAGATATTGAGATCAATTACCGTGGCATAGCGATGACAATCTCCGTAATGTTAGATATATTCTTAGATCTATTGGGCGAAATCGGCTAATGTGTTTGGTCCCCGAGATTGTTTTCAGGTCCACCAGGAATCTTGCTTCAGTGAGGTCAATGAGCAATGCACTTCTTTTGGATGCACTTCTAGACGCTCGGTGAACGACGCAGAAATTAGGAACGTGAATGCTAATTTCTAGTATGCGTTCGAAATCTTTAAAGATGAAATTGCCTTTCTTCTTCTGTTCATCTTCTTCCTCAAAATGATCAGATTGGTATTTTTTAATGTAGCATTGGTGTTCCAAGTCCATGATTTGACTACAAATGTGAAATCGCTTCTTCCTTAACAGACGTGTAACTTGGCAATATTGGTACGTATCCAAAAGTAGGGCACAATCTCCTGAGTTAACAGGCACATTTCTGCTGTAAACCTTGCATCGTTAGATTTTGTTGGTATCATGTCGGACTGACAAACGTGCGCTGACGAACTGGGAAATGGACTTCTTCCAGACAGGGTTTAAGAGGGCAAACATCCCTTACATTTCGATCCACAATGCTTGTGTGTTGCTCTTGATTTGTATAGCCATAGTCATATTTCTCACAGTAATACCTGCATAACTGGAACGCAATGATATCGGTGATGTTATCGAAGTGTTCATCGTGATGATAGACGTGAAGTATTTTCCGACTTTGAAAACTTTTCCTCAAAATAATAGAGGTCCGCCCACTTGTTGAAAGTATAATTTCAAGGTGTAAAGCGGAGCCAATAAGTTTTGCAATTTATGCATTTCAGGAATGCCACAAGCCGCATGTTGGATAGCCCCGCTTGCTGTCAGAGGAATTATGCTTCTGCTCGTTGTTTGGCTCGGTGAGATTTTCGAATTTTATCACAGTCTCTTTTCCAGTATTCCATCTCATTCTTGTTAGGATACGTCAGTCCCACCACAATGGCACGGGCTAAACACACCTTGTTTTGAGTGTTGTTGATTCGGACGAGGCTGTGGTTGATGTTGAGAAGGTCGTTAACCAGGGACACCATTTTGGGTTTTCCTGTCCCTTGAGGAAGAGACACGTGGGTCATGACCAGTGTCGTGTTTCCAACAGTGATGTGAAACTTGTCATTGGATTGCTGAACGTGTGGAATCTTATTCATGATTTTGAAAGGTGTCACTTCTGCCGGGTTGCTAAAAGCGATCCAAACGGGGGACTTCACATTGCTGTTTCAGATTGGTTAACAAAGAATCCCACACATCAGCGATGAACCCTTCTATTTTCTTCAGCTATACGACGTACTTGAAATCTTTAACCATTGTCGTGTACGTGTAGTCAGTGGTTCTAAATTTTCTAGATGAGAGTTTTTCTGTCTCTCGAATGTGCTAATAATATTCAGGGTTTACAGGAGGTGATGGCGAACTTTAACTGGGTGAAGAATCTCTGGGTCTGGAGTCTGGCTCACTCATGTCATCTTTAAAATCGCTGCCATAAACCTGAGCCAAGACTTCAGCTACAATTTGAGGCAATAAAACACGTTACTGCCTCTTATTTTGTCTCCATTTCTTTACAAAATGATGCGATGTTTTCATCTTGACTGCACAAAGTGAAATGACTACATTTGAAACGCCATGGATTCTTATATACCCATGTCAGACCAGTGTTTATATAAATGACTGGTGCCTTTCCTCACAGTATTCATTTCACTCTATAGCCGACTAATATGATGGAAGAGCCCACACAGATCGAACTTCTCATCAGTGTTTTGCAAGTTTTCTTCAGGCATGCCGACGGAATATTCACCCTTCATTCGAGATAAAAGTCAATATACTAACCATATCTGTAATAATAAAGGGCATTGGGCTTCAGAATGTCCAGATCGTCAAAAAAGCAAGACCAGTGTCAAAAGAGACAAAAGTCAAGATACATATTATTATTGTCAAGAGAGAGAGAGGACATTGGTCTTCAGACTGTCCTAATAAACATCACGTGTAGGAGGAAGAAGTTATGCGCTCGGCAAAGGAGGAACACCGACACGTTCCGAGAGAGAAGAAAAGGAGAGAAAAAGGAGAGGAAGAAGATGAGTAAAAGCCTGTGAAAGTGAAGAAATTGAACAGAGATAGTTAAAGAAAAAAGACAAAGAAGTCTATGAACTTTTTAAGTGTTGTTTCGTGTTGTGAATTGGATTATAAAATTTGTACAAGAATATACCTGAGAGAAAAAGTAAGTGTCCAATGGTTTTGAATTTTTAGAATAAGGATCTACATTCACAAATTCACAACAAGTACATCATAGGGTTAAAAAAGAGGGATTTTGAATTTTGATCGATTTTTGCAAAATGAATTCTGTTTATTTTTTCAAAAGAAATGGGTGGCCCTGAAAAGGACCGTTGGGCGTTTGCTTCTTTTATTTAAAACAACTCAGGAACGAGAATCTGCTTTAACTGCCTTAAGCCTTTGCCACGGCCAAGGTTAACTTCTGAACCTGCTCCTGTCAATGATTTAGAAGAAATCACTAGGGACAGTATCTCATGTGTAGCAACATGATTGGTTTTGGAGTTTATTTATTAACCTGATCTTTGCCAGATATCGGTATTGTCCTGTGTAGGGATATATGTTTGTGCCGGTACATCCAAATTCATTGTCTTCTTAGTTTTCGTCATGTTTCAAATCAACAATGTCACATCGATAGCGCACAGCCGATAGCGCATCTATATAGGAATGTGTTGTCACATGTACCTTTCATCGGATTGGAAGACAAACTACATGCAGTGGTTGAATTTTGTATTTGTCCCTCCTTAGAGTAGTCGCTCGTATTTAGGTCAGCCCCTTGCTACATTTTTGCAAGTGGCCAATACCGTGACGTCATCCCACCTGTTCTATTCTTATTGTCACTATAAAACTTTGCTTTGTCCGTATATCGCCCCAAGATTTGCCATTTGTCTCTATAAATCTTGTGGGTGGGTATGTGGAGTCTGTAATGAATTTTCCCATTGTCCCTATATTGCTTCTCTATAACTACTGTAGTCAGAAATTTATAAGTATACATTTTATAAAAGTCCTACATTTGTCTAAAGTTGGAATGTTAATTCCAGCTACATTTACCGTCTTGCATTTTCTAAATCCAGATGCTCGAATTTGGACTTACTCAGTAAACAACTTCAGGCATTAAATCCCATTCAATAATATAAGTTTGTAGGCTGTCTCCGTATGGTACAAATATATTTTTCTATGCATAAGAAAAATACTTTTATTTGCATTTAATTGCTAAAATAATGTAATATTTCATAATTGTTTCTCCGCTTTCAAGAAAATTGTGAGAAAATTGTGTGTGTGTGTGTGTGTGTGTGTGTGTGTGTGTGTGTGTGTGTTTCAGACTTTTAACGTAGCTTTAACAATTTTTCAGTCATATTGCTACGATGTCTGCAGTGTGACAGTTTATAGTGATGTCTAGCACTGGGGCATCATGCCGCAGACATGTAGCATGATATCCCACCCAGTCACATTATCCTGACACCAGGCCGACCAGTACTAACACTAACCTCTTAATGCTTAGCGTCAAGCGAGGCAGCTGTTAGTACCATTTTTGTAAGTCTTTGGTATGACTCAGCCAAGGATCGAACCCACGACCTCCCGCATCTGAGGCGGACACTCTAATCACTAGGCCAATGGAGCGGTAAAGAAAATTGTATAATGTTGCAATTTACTGACAGAAACATCATAACCTATATACTTTTATGTTGTTGAAACATTTTCATAACCTATCACAATAATTGAGGACCACGTGGTAGGTGTGTCTTTATTGACCAAATATGTTGTCTTCTTTAAGAAAATCTTCTTCTTCTTCTTCTTCTTCTTCTTCTTCTTCTTCTTCTTCTTCTTCTTCTTCTTCTTCTTCTTCTTCTTATTATTATTATTATTATTATTATTATTATTTTTAGTGTCACCATCATCGTTGTCGTCGTCATCATCACCATCATCATCATCATCATCATCATCATCCTTATCATCATCATCATCATCATCATCATTATTATTATTATTATTATTATTATTATTATTATTATTATTATTATTATTATTATTATTATTATTATTATTATTATCATCATGATCATCAAACGGTGAAATTGCAGCGGATATGTCATTGGGATATCAGTAATATATAATAAGAAACACAAATGTCTAAGCATGCATCCTTGTTTTACTTCCAATACTAACCGCTCCGGTAGCCTAGTGGTTAGAGCGTCCGCCTCGGTGCGGGAGGTGTTGGGTTCGATCCCTGGTCGAGTCATACCAAAGACTTACAAAAATGGTACTAACAGCTGCCTCGTTTGACGCTCAGCATTAAGAGGTTAGTGTTAGGACTGGTATGCCTGGTATCAGGATAATGTGACTGGGTGGGACATCATGCTACATGTCTGCGGCATGATGCCCCAGTGCTAGACATCACTATAAACTGCCACACTGAAGACATATGACTGAAGAATTGTTATAGCTACGTTAAAAATTATAAACACCAGACCACACCACTTCCAATACTTAAATCTGCATAAGTGGCAAAAAATAGAGGAAAGGAAATTTGTCATTTTATTACGATACAGAAATTTCAAATTGTAAACAGTCTTGACTAATAACGCATGCAAATTGTACATATTGTTTATTAATACAAATTCATTATTATCGCAAATGTAAAAACAAGATTATCACACTTAAGCAAAAAGTGTAGATAAATGGCAATTTCTTTCATTTTTCAACGTCTTAAACGCGGAATAAATCTTGATATGGTACTTTTGATGCAACATGCGTCTTCCAAGAACACTCTTGCATATCCTGTCCCCACCATTCAATCATATAAGTTTTGTTACTCTTGCAATCCAGTTGCTTTCAATTTGTCCCAATCAAACAGTCATTCTAAGTTTGCTTTTTCTGTGCGATCTCTTCAAGAAAGTAGTTTAGAACATAATTATGGTATTGTTGCTGTTTTGGGCTAAATGTCATTTTAGCAAATATTATAATAGATGGCGCCACTATATCTAGTGAAGGAACAGCACTTGAAAACCCCGGTAGAAATCACCGATTCACAGGACGCTACTGGCAAGTTCATAATTTGTTTTGTTAAAGGAGACGTTCTTGCAACGTACGGAGTAACTAGGAGAATAAACAATATAAATTATGACCTACCGACGTATGATTAGACGACCAATCAGGATTAATGTTCCTGGCAGTTAAACTTGAGAGATTGCAAACTCAATGTATTCTTCTTCTTCTTCTTCTTCTTCTTCTTCTTCTTCTTCTTCTTCTTCTTCTTCTTCTTCTTCTTCTTCTTCTTCTTCTTCTTCTTCTTCTTCTTCTTCAGGATTAATGTTACTGGCAGTTAAACTTGAAAGATAGCAAACTCAATGTATTATTATTATTATTATTATTATTATTATTATTATTATTATTATTATTATTATTATTATTATTATTATTTCATGTTATTAAATTATACTACATATTATCTTAATTACATTATCTTTAATGTGCTCATGGAAACTTGTACATGTAAATTATGATATACAGCCATGAAAATCATCATACTCCTGCCATACATTATTCTCATTATCTTATTGATCAACATTTCAATTCACGTGTGGCTCATGCTGCAGTATCTACATAGATAATACAATTTGGAATGAAGTTTGGCAGCGCCTGAAAGTCGGTAAAGTTTTTATTTCCAACGTCGAAAATACCAGAAGATTTTTTTGTGGCTGACCAGTAGTGACCATACGCATGTGTTTTGATAACGGGGCCGCTGACAGTTCATAAACATATCACTTGTCAAGAGTTTGGAATCCTCGTGTTTCACTTTTGCTGCCAGGTGAAGATAAACGAGCCAACATTAAAGAAGTCCTTAAAATGTTGTGAAGGGATACAGGTTAAATTCTCCTTGCATGCCATTTATATGCTAAATAGAGAGAACATGTGCTTTTTCACAATGTCCGGAAATTTCGAAGTAACTTCAATGTAAATTCTTTTTAGGCTTAATATAAATTATCACCAATATAAATGATAACAACTTAATTTTAAAAAATAATTGATTTTCTGATAAGTTAGTTTACATAAGATCGTTATTAATGCCAACCAAAGTAAATGTGTGATTAGGGATGAGATATCCTGTTATTACTGTAAACCAAAGCTTTCGCTTGAAATGAGTTTGACCATAAATGCCAACCAGAGTTCACGCTTGAAATGAGACCGGTCATAGGTGCAAAAAAAAAAGAAGGATGTACGAACTAAATTAGGCCATCTCGTTACTGACGCCAACAAAAGTTGACAAGTGACCAGAATTCAGCCATATTTTTTTTATATACCTACTAAAGCAAACGCGGAAACTGAGTTTATCCATTAAAGTAAACTTGTGAACTGAGATCAATACATCTTAATTTCAAAGAGTCTTCATGTGTATCATTTTATAACTTTAGCCTATAAATTTGGCATGTATTCTAAATAAAAACTTTTATTATAACACGTGCCAAATACCTAATTTGACTCATGTAAACTATATCGACTATTCCATTTCTCCTTGTCCGGTTGTTTCTTTATTACTTACTCATAGAATTACTAACCCTTAAATATATTCCAAGAAGAATTCCAAAATTAGGAAACAAGAAAACCCACAACAATTAACCCCAAATGACATATCTATACAATAAACATCTTACAGAATATTTGCCAACAGTGTATTCCGTTTAATTGATTCTATTTGCAAGCACCGATAAATTTGCTTAAAATGGATTTTGTTTGAAATTCACTTTTATTGCAAAACCGCTGTATTGGACAACCGGCTTCTTGTAATATATCCCGTTTTGTCCATTCAGCGCGTAGATATGTTGATCATTAATCAATCATAGATCTTATAAATGAAACCTGTGATCAAAAATTAATTATCAGGTTCCCAGAAATAACTTTAAAAGCTGTAGCTTTTTATTTCAAATAAATACGTGGTAAAATGTGTTGGTGGCTGCGGTGTATCACGTGACATGACTAGTTACGTCAAGCAGAGCCGATGTTAAATACATTCTCGCTTCCTGGCCTTTATTTATTACACATTAATTACATGAAACAATTGTTTAATTACTGCATTTTTATGTACACATAAATGTAAACCTTTCCGGTAAATATTTAGATCACTTGAAGGATTTGTGTAGGAAAGGTCAATCTGTATTTGAGCACGCCTTAATGGATATATCAAATGTTTCAAGCCACAGTCACCAACTTTAGTTTCCAGCCTGTCCTTGGCCGCGTTATTTTATTTAAACATGTGGCTTTGTTTATGGTTGTGTTTTCATTACCATTAGATCACCGACACACAGGAAAGTGGATATTGGCAAAGTTGCTAAACACTTAATTAAAATAAATGATAGGTTCTGATTCTGAAGAAAAAAAAATAAGGCAAGGAACATCACAGATTTCTAAATAGTCACACGATGCTTTTTCACCATTACCTTTGCATTCAATCTAATTTTAGGTACAGCACATGTAAGATCTCATCACTGTATAAGGCCAAGCGTATAAAGTTGTATTCTAGCTTTAAACGTATATACACATGCATAGGAAATACGCAGAAATATCACACAAACATAAATTTTCATATATGATTAGAAAAAGCAGAGAATCTCCAGTTCAGTTACAAATCCACGAATTTGATAATAACAATTTAGTTTGTGGGAATAACCACATGCGCTATCTATCGTCCCCTGCCGCCTTTTCTCCCGCTTTCTCTCTCCCTTCTCCCCTCCCCCAATATTTTTGTTTCGATCTTCATTAAACAATGGCTAATTGGTAGCTATTTAGAGATATATGCCACAGGTGATGTCATATGCTTACTGAATCTCCATTTCTTATCATAACATAGTCTCAGAGAAACACGGCAAGATCTAAGCTTGTGCTACAAAATATTTTACAACCTTATATCAAGCACTCATCATTGCTAAATGGGTTGAAAACTATAAAAGTTTAGAAAATGCACTTATCTTAAAGGTAGCATCAACCCGTTGAAGGTGAAGACTGATGCAATATTAGCTATTTGCAGTCTAACATATTATATAATGAAGAATGCTTGCATAACAGTTTCATTCATTTTGAATTTGAGTATCAACATAGAAATTTTCAGATAATTCATCTGCTGCATATACAAATCTTTTATTTATGTGGAAACATATATGCAATGTAGACGAACTAGCGTAATATTCTAAAATATGTTGTGCTTTATTTCAATGAACCACTCTTTCTGGGTACAGTCGGAGTCATTATACCGAGAGCAAACAATATCAGACTTACTTAGACTTAGTTTCTCCTGCGCCATTCGGCGCATTGGACAGCGAGTGCTCTCCATCGATGCCGATCTGTCGCAATGGTTTCTGCGTCATCCAATGATATGCCCATCGCTCTCAGATCTTCTATGAAGGTGCCTCGCCATGTAATTCGGAGGCGACTTTGTCTCCGTCTTCCCAGCGGCGTCCAGGAGATGGAGTTTCTTGGACGCCGTGAGATTGGTTGCCGAAGTATGTGGTCTGCAAAACGTAGCCGGCGCTCTGTGACAATGTCGTTGAGAGGGCGGGTGCCTGTTCACTGGTGAATCTTTTCATTTGTGATGCGATCCTTGTACGAGATTTGCAAGATTCTACGCAACCATTGATGTTGGGCGAGGTCAAGTCTCTTTGCAATCCGGGCCGACGTCTTCCACGTTCATATGCATATATTGCAGTTAGGACGACGATAGTATTGAGTAGCCGGATTTTTGCTGCTACACAAACTTGTGCGTTGACCCGGATAGGTCGAAGTCGTTGCAAGACTGCCACTACCTTCCCTATTCTACAAGCGACATTGTAGAAGGCGTCGCCTTCGTTGACTAGGGTGCTGCCTAGGTTGGTGAATTTCTCTACCTCCTCAAGTTGTTGCTGACCAATCTTTAGGGCGTCCCTTGCTATAGTATATCCGACCCTCATGATCTTATTCCCGTTTATCCTAAGTCCAACTCAGGCTGCTTCGCGTTCCAGGCTCATTGTCATTTCTTGCGTATTTCTAGTCATGGAGCCAAGGAGTACAATGTTATTCGCGAAGTCAAGGTCAGTTAGTCGGATTGGTTTCAACTATGGAATTCCAATATCATCTCGGTCCATGGCCTTCTTCATAACGACGTCGACCACCATAAGGAAAAGGGGATGGGACAGGATACATACCTATCTGACGCCAGTTTCAGTGGTAAAGAAATCTGTGTTGCCGTCTTCAGTCCTGACAGCATATTGAGTCGAGGTAGAGGTTCTAAAGACCTCAATGAATCGCTCCGGGATGCAGTACAACCTCGCTATGTTCCAAAGCGACGTCCAAGGCCTTCTTAAAATTGACAAAGTTGATAATGATCCGCTGTGGTGTTCCAGGCTCTGCTCGATGATATTTCTTACGACGACTATTTGTTCACAACACGATCGATCGCAACGAAAGCCAGCATGTTTTTCTCGGTGCTTCGCGTCTACAGCTTCCTTTAGTCGCCGTAGCAGAACAATGCTAGACACCTAAACAGGGACCGAGAGAAGTGCGATTCCTCGAAAGTTGGTACAGTTCACCAGGTTTCCTTTCTTTGGAAGTTTGACCATGACTCCATTGCACCACTATTCGGTTATTCGTGTCGTCAACCAACATGTGTTTAGAATATCTGTAAGTTCATTGGTGAGACATTGTCCACTACAGTATCAGGGGCAATCACAATATCGAAGCGTGTGAATAAATTGTCATTCACTTACTTATCAAAAGAAGAACTGCCATCAAAGACCCGAGCCGCCCCCCCCCCCGAAAAGTCACTTGGAAAGTAAATCCTTCTGAACACATGTCAACTTGAATTATGGTAACTGCTTAACATTAGCCCTGTCTGTTAGCATAAACCCAGCCTGGAGAACATGTGCTTTTGAATAGTTTTTCCATAAGAAATCAATAAGGAATATAAACGGGTTGAACACCCGATAGTATTGTACCCATTCACTATTGTGTACGGCTTTAGAAATCATCGAAACTTAAGCAGAACCCCACAAACACTTACCGATTCGTGATAATCCGCAACTATACGGTCAGAAAATCTGATTAAAATTAGATCTTCTCCACTGTGATACATGAAGAGCTGACAGTGACCGCTTATGGGTGGTGTTCTGATAACCTGTATTATTACCATAATTGCTAATATTATCAGTCAGATGAAGTCTTATGTCTTCGTGTTTGGAGACTGACAGGTGTAGAAGAAAGGCATGAATGTGTACCGAACGATTTGATTTACTCGCAGAATTTTGAAAGCCTATTTTCCATTAGCTAATTCAAGGATCACCAGAACATGACGTTTAAGTGGTCGTCGTCAGATCTTCATGTAAGACAGCGGAGTCATATTTAATCAGACTGGCGTTCAGACTAATGAAAAGTCCACAGATATCCGTGATTTATATTAAACATTACCTATGTAGCAGTGTGATGTGTCGAATTTTGAAAACCCTTAGAAACACTGGTTAAAGGAACACTGGTCAAAGTTAACTTAACTAAAGTAGAAAGGGCTAGATATAGTTATATGATTATATTCATTTTATCTCTGAACGTCAAAGATAATTCGTTCCACGCAACGAAACTTGACCGAGTCATATGCTATGGTACAAGTGTATGACATAAGACCCTTTCCCAAAATCAACCGGTTAAAGAGGGAAGCTTAGCAATAAGTGATTGTTTAAAGGAACGCTAATTAAGGCATAATTAGCTCTCTTGACAATCAAAAATTCTACGGAGAAGATTTAGGAAACAGTCTTTTCTGATTGGTTAATAGTAATTTATGGGCGTAACTCTGGAAGGAATTAAGAGTTTTGCTTTAGAGAAATTCTTCAATCTTTCTTGCAATAAGTAGGAGGTCGACTCCGGGAACCGTAAAAGACGTCTATCGTGATTGCAATAAAGCGTGAGAGTTGTCTCAGAAAGTAGACAAACTCTACATTTGAGGTTCGTTGGAAACGAATAAGAAACGGCAAAAGGTACGCAATCTTAGTTTCCCGATTTTAATATACTATTTCATTTGTTGATTTATTTGCTAATGTATCAATGTTATGATGTATGTATGTATGTATGATTTCATTTTACAGGGTTTTAGTGAAATGTTAGTCATGACGTTTTATTCTTTTATTTTCTAAGTATCAATTTATTTGGAGAATTGACAGGGTTGCATGTAATTGAATGTTCGTTGAAAGAATTGAAAAGATTGTATCTAATTTAATGTTCATTGGAAGAATTGACAAGATTGCATGTAATTAAGGTCATTACATGCAATGACCGTCTATGTAAATATAGGAATTAGTGAACGTGAGTGCAACATAATTTATGCCTTTTGTGTTCTGAACCGAATTAATGTAAAACTATAGATATACTTGGAAATGTGACCTATTGTCTATTGCGAGACGTCTTATTTATTTTAGGAAACGGCTTTCCTAAACTCTCCCGAGATTCCTGAGATTCCTGAAATTCCCTGAAATTTCCTGTACATTCACGAGAAACTTCTGCAGCGAGAGTTCAGAAGTTCTCACCGCTGAAGTCTAAGTGCAATCGTCTAACTGAAGTTCGACTGGCAAGAGTCCAGGTCCAGACAACTAGACAAAGAGTGGCAGAGCAGGGACGAACGGAAGATTCGATGTCCAGATAAGATAGGTGATGATGTCGCTCATCGTTGCACTCTAATGTCACATCTCTTAGGCCATGATGTATTGAATTACTTCTGTCACTGACCAGTAATTGTAACAGCAATGAAATTTTGTGTTGTTTTTTTATTTGAGTACATGTTAGTACATTCATTTTTTTTTGTTCTTTTATAATCAAGTAATTGATTTCTTTTTATTTTAAATTCTGCTGCTAAACTGTTTAAATTTTATATTTGTTCATTGAAAGGTGGCTCTTGTGTTTATTTCTTCAATATACTTGTTCAGAGATCTGCATTCTTCTTTTTATATATCCACACTGGCTAAATTACATCGCGTGAGGTCATTCCCTAGCAACGAACCGTAGTGGAAGATGTTGGTGTGTTTGAACACCACCAGTCTATTACAAGCAGTTTACGCTGGCGGTGACGATAGATTTGCATACACTGCTGATGTTATAAATAGCTGTTATACACAATGAACAGCTGCAAAATTTGCCGATAACATATTAGTACGTGCTCTATACATCCGCTAAAGAAAAGACAACTACGCGAATTGTCATGGGAGCCTACCTGACACAATAATTCTTAGATTAATGCACATCGTAGTCTATCTGGCCTAATAATTCTTAGAAAAGTGTTCGTCATAGTACGACAGGTTTAGTAACTGTAATTCGTAGAATAGTGTACATCGAAGTCTGTTTGATCCCGTAAATGTGTGGAAGGTGTTTATAATTTTTAACGTAGCTTCAACAATTTCTTAGTCATATCGCTACGATGTCTGCAGTGTGGCAGTTTATAGCGATGTCTATCACTGTCACATTATCTTGACACCAGGCGGACCAGTTCTAACACTAACCACTTAATGCTGAGCGTCAATCGAGGCAGCTGTTAGTACCATTTTTGTAAGTCTTTTGTATGACTCGACCCGGGATCGAACCCATGACCTCCCACATCTGAGGGGGACACTCTAACCACTAGGTCCATTGGAGCAATTTTGACCCAGTAATACTTAGAATACTGTACATCATTGTCTGGTATAGTAATTATTAGAACAGAGTATATCACAGTCAGTCTGATCGAGTAATTGTTGCAATACTGTACGTCATAGTCTAGCTGGCCTAGTACTTCTTAGAATACTCTATATCAATATAATTTCTAGAATAGTGTATATTATAGACCTAATGATTATTCGAACAATATACATCGTAGTCTGTTTGGCTTAATAAACCTTAGGAATATTCTATATTATAGCCTGTTTTAGAAAAGTGTACACCATAATCTGTTTGCTCTGTTAAGTCCAAGAAATGTGAATATCGTAGTCTACATGACCTAGTACTTCTTAGTGTCACGGAATTTAAATTTATAAATTTATTTCTTTATTAAATAAATGTACTCAGGTTTCGTTTAATGTGTACAACGATACTCAAAGGTGATCAATGTATATTCTACAATATTTCGAAACAGCGAGTTCGGTTTAATCTTGCTCCGCACGTGCGATGTACTTTAGCAAAGTCTTAGTGATTCGTATGGCAGAGTCTTAGTGACTAATATGGCAAAGTCTTAGTGACTAATATGGCAAAGTCTTAGTGATTCGTATGGTAATGTCTTAGTGATTAATATGGTAAAGTCATAGTGATTTGTATGGTAAAGTGATTGATTGATTCGTATGGCAGAGTCTTAGTGATCAATATGGCAGTCTTAGTGATTCGATGAGAGTCTTATTGATTTGTATGACAGTCTAAGTGATTCGTATGGTACAGTCTTAGTGATTCGTATGGTAAAGTCTTAGTGATTAATATGGCAAAGTCTTAGTGATTCGTATGGTAAAGTCTTAGTGATTAATATGGCAAAGTCTTAGTGATTCGTATAGGTAAAGTCTAGTGATTCGTATGGTAAAGTCGTAGTGATTCCTATGGGAAATTTTTATTGAGTCGTATAGTAAATTCTTAGTGATTCGCATGGGAAAGTCTTTGCAATTCTTACAGTAAAGTCATATTGATTCATATGGTAATGTCAGTGATTGTTATGGTAAAGAGATTCGGTTCGTATGGCAAAATTTTAACAATACCGTCAACTCCAATTAAAAACTAATGCAAGTTGAAGAACTTGAGAAGTTTTTAATAAGTTTCTGTGAATTTGAAATGCATGTCTTAAAATTTCCTTTCTCATATTTGTAATGGACCTTCCCATATGTTATGTCCTTCTTTAGTTTCTTTTCCTGAGTGGAAAACGCACAACACAAGTTCGCTTACCAAATGGTACATCAAATTTTTTCGGCCGAAATCAGAGCAAAAGACCTTGCTCTGCAATGTATAAAAAGCAAACGT
>JAEAOA010001465.1:1102500-1350000 GCA_016746295.1 Potamilus streckersoni
CCGTCTTCTTTGCTCCATATGTATGTATCTATTTTGTTACCCTCAGACAACCAAAATCCTTTTGCTCTAGTACATCGATGTAGTCAATGGAAAATACAATGGACATATGGAATCAGGACACAATTAATAACTCCTGTACAGTACCCACGAATGTAGTCCCGGTCTAAGTTTAGATTAATTTTTCCTTTCTCCGTTTGGTGGTGATACAAAAGTTAGATTTAGGCATTCTTGGTAAGGATTTAAAAGCAATTGTTTATTCTTTAGAATGTAAGCTTATGGTGTGGTTGTATGTGTGTATTTCGGCGACAATGCACAGTGAGTAATAAGGCCATGGTGATGATTCGAAAGTGAAATCAGTGTTCCCTTGCATGGTGTTTTGTTTACAATTCAGCCTCTCAAAAATAATGCAGGTCATCCCTTGACAAGGACTACACCATAAAGTCATCTTTGAAGGTATTTTAGATTAACATATTATTTGTATTGAATGTCACACAGTGGAAGGTTCAGTACTGAGAAACAAATGAAGAGACTATATAGTAAAATTAATTGTGTTCTATGGCCATATGTACTCATTCCAATCTTAATCATCAGTGTCAAGGATGATACTATTTCTTAACCACATACGTAAGCTAAAACTTATTGTTGGGGCCGATTTGCCATAGATACATTCAAATTTCCCAATCCGTTTTTTTGATCCACATCTAACATTTACGATCATAATTCTAGTCATTGGCATAGTCGTATAAATTTTTCCCTGTGGTGATTTATCTATCTTACGACTTGATTAGTCTGCTTAGACATCTTCGTCTTCTGTAGAATTATATTCTTGAAGCAAGTCAATAACATCATCATATTGGATAAAATCTAGCTCGGCACCAGTTTAGGCATTCAATTATTATTTTATTATTATTATTATTATTATTATTATTATTATTATTATTATTATTATTATTATTATTATTATTATTATTATTATTATTCACATCATGCAAATATACTTTGCTTTTCCAATGTGACATTTTGTCCGAAGATTTCTTGGTTGCATCGTAGCCTATGGTATAAAGCAAAAAAAGGGCATAAAATTATATTTGGGTAGGACCGGATGTAGTGGTCTTAGAAAAAATCGTTCTCCGTGGGTAGATTGTGTGGGCCACTAATACCACGATATATATATATATATATATATATATATATATATATATAGAGAGAGAGAGAGAGAGAGAGAGAGAGAGAGAGAGAGAGAGAGAGAGAGAGAGAGAGAGAGAGAGAGAGAGAGAGAGAGAGAGAGAGAGAGAGAGAGAGAGAGATGAACGTTTGCGCCTGGCCTGTTCAGACGAAGGCGAAACATCTACGTTAAGTTTGTGATCAAAGATTTGTTTCTGTGTCCCAAAAATACTGACGCATATCTGTCACATGTGGACAAGAATCTTCTGATATTCAACCTCTTGTTTCTGAGATAAGGACAAGGGCATTTGGAAACTTTTTTCATAACTTTGTGTAGTTTGAACGTAATGTCTTAATAAATAAACAGAATCTTCCAGGCCGTCGGTTGCCGTGCACAGTCAACCGTTTATGATTTTTTATTTAAGATACTTGTTTCCACAGCTGCACACTTTGGATCTGGTAAGCCAAGTCTCAGTCGCACCGTCTACTACCAGACCAAGCTGACACGAACAAAATCTCCTAACGGGAAACTATGCAGCATTGGCTGAATTCGCAAGGAAATGTTATGTGGTAAAAAGATCACATTATTTCTTCTTCCTTGATGAACCATACCGCCCCGGTTGTGCTGCTCGCAAGTTAGAAGAGTGGACTAAATCTCATACGGGGTGTCCAGTTTTCTTCTCTCAAAGGTTTCCCGACATAAAGGCTTGATGCTCAACATTCTGTCTGCTTATTGCCTATTCTCCTAATGTTAATGTGATAGGAGAATCTATCCGAAGGAGAAAGCAGATTGTTTAAGCAAATCATGTTTTTTTTTTCCCCTATATTACCTTACTTTCATACACACCCACCCATAACCCGTTACACGATGTTCCGCTTAGCTTAAAGTAGCGAGGCCTGTTGACGTCAAAGGGATGTATTAGGCAAGTGGTATTGCCCTTATCGATACAATACAAAGAGAAAAGACGAATTTTCTTCTTTGGGAAGGGTTGATTTTTGATGGAAGTAGGGCTTATATTGCTAACGTTAATGTATTCAAAGGAAAAACTATATCGAAGTGAGATAAGCAAAGTTATACAACCGCCAAAAAGAAAATCCGGTTATACGAACATAAGATCACAAGAATTACCCGCAAGATGTAGACACCATGACCAATGTAACACATTTTAGCTTAATATTATTGATGTCCTTCATATTTTATTTTTAACAAAGGACATAAATCCATTTTATGATTATGGAAAATCAAAAGGTCTTTCTCTGTTACATGTCACAAAACTTGAATGATTGGGTACACTATGATCAGTTTATTGTTGTTGTTGTTGTTGTTGTTGTTGTTGTTGTTGTTGTTGTTGTTGTTGTAGGTTTAACGGATTTTCAACACACTGGGCAGCCAATATAACTGTTGGAGGAAGAACCAAAGAAAGTTACGAAAAGTACCTCCAACCCAAGGGTAGCTACTCTCAAGTATTCTACATCGGCCGAGCAAAAGACTTAAAATCATGCGGACCTAGGTGATAAACTCGACCACCCGGGGCCCGTCTCATGATCTGTAAGTAAATTAGTATACAGCAGTTGTTTTTGGTAAGGAGGGGGAAACCAATGGGTAGGGTTGGGGTTGGGGGTAATCCAATCTAAAAACATAATTACCTTGATGACAGAACTTGTGCCGGAGGAAAGGAAATCGTAACACTAGTCTTTTTGACGGATCAAGGGAGGTAACTCGAACTGAAATTAATTTGTAACCATACGGGAGTAAGCCATCATTGTGCTCTTTAACAGTGTCTATGCTCTACCCTTGTTCTAAGTAAGCGGCGAGAGATCCAACTTCTGAAAATATCAATAATACCTTTCAAAGAGATACGCACATAAACAAAGAGATGATCTATTAACCTGGGACTTACTTTCCATTTGTCCTGCTTTGTTCCTTATTTTTCTTGTTGTGATCACAGGCGGAAGGGTTTTGGTAGGTCGGCCGTCATTTTGTGTCTCAAGGTAAGACATTTCATTCCAGCTGCATGATCGTCAAATAGTCTGAATTATCCGATATATTTTAACTTCATTTATTCATTAACAATTTTTTAAATCAAAAAGAGTGTTATGAATTATTTTATCATTGAGGCTGGAAATCTAGGTCTAGAATCTTTCCAAAATCTTTAAAACATAAAACAAACTAAAAAACCTAATCAATCTTATGTCGTCTTTGACACTGTTACCAATATGATATCAATTTGGCATATTTAAAGCACTTATTCAAGGTATAACACTTGGTGCTATAATAAACGAGAGAGAGAGAGAGAGAGAGAGAGAGAGAGAGAGAGAGAGAGAGAGAGAGAGAGAGAGAGAGAGAGAGAGAGAGAGAGAGAGAGAGAGAGAGAGAGAAGTTGTCGATAAGTAAGTTGTTTCCTTTCATTGGCTAGAGATATTCGGAACAAAAATGTATCATCGTTGTAATTTGTATAATATTGATTAAAGAAAGAGACAATTAAGCAGAATTTTGAAGAAAGAAAACCAGTCTAGACCTTGTGAATATGAAAAGAAGCTCAATTATTTGCATTCCTGAGTTTAAATAGCATCATCGTAAATATTGTTTGAGAACCAGTTCAGTTACAGTTTTTTTTTCTGTGAGTCCAAACATAAAACGTTCCTTTTCTTTTTCTTTCCTTATTTGAGTAATATGTTTCAAATAATGACAGTCATTAATAGGAAAATATCTCAGACATGCGATTTACATAATTCAGTAAAGACTAGTTTTTTCTTTTGGAAGATAGCACAGAAAATCACACAAATGGTCTTAATGCTAGCTATATCGCATTTTAAAGAAATGGAGATTCCTAAGAATGTTTTGCATTTCAGGTAGTCATAGACTCTTTTGATGCTGTCAGATAAAATTCTTTCCTTGCAACTTAAAGTCTTGAACTTCTGAAATTAAATATGAGTGTAAGTTCTGTGCAACATGAAAAGCTTCAAGATGCATTTGTCAACAGGTTTGTTCATATGACCCACAACCCATGGGTCAGTCAAGTCGGGACTAGCACTGTCAAGTCTGGACTAATACTGTCAAGTCTGGACTAACACAATTAAGCCTGAACTAACACTGTCAAGCCTGGACTAACACTGTCAAGTCTGGACTAACAAGCTAACTCATGCGCTTTAGTTTATATCACAGAATAACTTGATAATGTCTGACTCAAACTGAGACCACTAAAACATTTGACTATAAGCATATTTACTTGTCAGGTGGTATTTCCTATTATGTGATTTCATATCGACATAAGTGCTCTACTAGAACCCTATAATGATTAAGCAGATTTTTAATGTCAACATACAACTGCAACTTGTATATGACTAAATATTATTTTATTTGATGAACAAATGTCCTGATGTTATGAAGCACATTGCAAAACTGAACAATACATGGAACACAGAACAATCTTATTTATTCTTCAGACCGACTGATAACAAAACATTTCTATATAACAATATGTAGGAAAATCTAATCATTAGCATGAGATAATACGAGGTCGAAAATTTGAAAAAGTGACAAAAATATATATTAATATGGATTTCGGTGCTAGAGTTTGGACGTCTTCTGAGAATATATTTCAAACACATATCATAGACAATGTCGGTTTTTAAACCTGCTTACTCATATTATGAAGAAAATATTATAATGTGATACAATTAATAATTAAAAAACATCATGTCGTACTAATCATTCTAATGGAATAATGGGGAGAGTATCACAAGTATCCAAGTTGACATCGTAAAGTTGGAGATATTTTTTTTTTTTGCATCGGATACGGTACTATTCACGAAATCTTGAGATTTCCTGAGTTTATAACGGCTTTTATCTGATTGCGCAATCTTCACAAAGTGAATCCAGCCTAAAATGTTATTGCTTGGTTCAGTTTATTATGTAAAGGTACATAATTTTACCCGGTTGCTTAACAGACAACGTTTAATAAGGTAAGAAATTTCCATACAGTCGTTGCATGCGCTTGTGCTACACACAACAACTGCTTGACCAATATGAATGTATTGATTTGGAGTCGCTCATAAAATACTTCTTACTGTTATGCCTCGGGCTGGTAAAACATTTTGAAGTTTGCAATGGTACAACGAAACAGGAAAGTACCCTATATCACACGGTGGGCTTTGAATGGTTATATCTTACTGTGGACTTTGAATCCTTATATCTTACTGTGGACTTTGAATCCTTATATCTTACTGTGGACTTTGAATCCTTATTTCTTACTGTGGACTTTGAATCCTTATATCTTACTGTGAACTTTGAATCCTTATATCTTACTGTGGACTTTGAATCCTTATTTCTTACTGTGGACTTTGAATCCTTATATCTTACTGTGGACTTTGAATCCTTATTTATTACTGTGGACTTTGAATCCTTATTTCTTACTGTGGACTTTGAATCCTTATATCTTACTGTGAACTTTGAATCCTTATATCTTACTGTGGACTTTGAATCCTTATTTCTTACTGTGGACTTTGAATCCTTATATCTTACTGTGGACTTTGAATCCTTATTTATTACTGTGGACTTTGAATCTTTATTTCTTACTGTGGAAAGCTGGTGCCAGCGATCATACAACAAATGCAACACAAGCTGCTGAACAGTCCCCTGCGGATTTTGTTACACTGTCGTCAGATGTGACGGAAATACTTAGCTCTCAATATTGTATTTTGGTAAAGATTTTATTTCAGGTGTTTCTAAAACAGCTCGAGTTTAGGGTAAAAGGACTTGACAATGGTTGTACTAACCCACTGACATGATTGTGATGACATCAATGTTCCCTGAGATCACTCATTGTTGGATCTTTAATGGTGGTTTTAGTGGAATTGAAAGTGCTCACAATGTTCGTAATCACTGTCACGTGACTGTAATGGATAGAGAAACTGCACACAATGTATGCAATTTACAGTTACGAATTAAATGGAACCAAACAAAAATTCAAGCAGTGCACCATAACATTCTTGTTTGACAAGCTATATAGTGTAATTTTATAGTAGTTATATAATGGGTTTTGAGACTTTTGTTACCAATCTGGCTTCGAGCTTGCAGCCCCCACAATGTTCCCTCGCAGTACATTCGACTGTCTGGTACACACAAACACATGTCTGCTCATTACTGCCCTTGCAGAGAATGCCATGAGACCGCTTTGTAAGAGTTCCACTACAGCATTGATTAGCTGTGGAATTCCCAAAACAGAATCTCAAGCTTGACAAATGTTGTAACTGATGGACCAGTCTGAAATGTTTTTTATTCTGTGTAGCTATAATTCTCCAGGATATAGAGAAGTGTTCCAGACTAAATTCCACAAGAGTCAATTGACTGGTCTCATGAATTAATTTTTCAATGTCAATTTGCAACCAACTGAAATTATTGCTTTTGTGCATGCTAATTTAATAATTTGAGACAGAGATTGTCTTAACAGATTTCAACATTGATGATTGATAAAGTATGTTTGTGGCCATTATGTGATTTTTAATACTGATAAAACCAGAAAAGTACAATACAATTGTTAAAAAGAGCAAGTTACAGAAAGGATCATTGCACCAGAAAAAGCAGGTGATGAATGGCAACATTAAAATGGATTCCATTTCACTTTGGCAAAATGGCAGCGGTGCATCATATCTTTTTTGCCATCGCTGTTAAGCTTATGTATGACTTCTTTTTTATGTGCAATTGTTAATACTCATTGAATGTCTTACACTGTTAATTGACACATTCCATGGTTCGAATACATTATGCTCAGGCAAAAATATATTTTTCTGTTAATTGAGGAAACACTGAGCATAGGTTGAGTTACATGAAAATGAAAGTCAAATCTGATGATGTATTTAGAAGATCTAAAAGGCATACAAAATTCTGTGAATTGTAAAGTTTAGTCTGAAACAATCCAGTACTCAGGGGGCTTGCAGATTCAAAAGACCATAATCGACACTGATAAGTAACAGTTAGCTGGTGTTCAGCATCTTATGATAATCATATACTTATAGATCTCAAATAAATTCTTAGTGTAGTCTGCTTACATTTATGTGAGTTAGAATTATGTGTCTAAATTACCACCATTTAACACAGAGAAACTTAGGAACGTTTTTGATGCAGGAATTAAGGTACTCAAAAAGTGGTGCATGTATGACCTTACCATTAAAGGTCAGATCACTGTTCAGATTCAATGCATCCATTCAGTTTGTCAATGAGACCACACAAATGTATTATGAATTTTCAAACATGTATCTGGAGGAACATATTGAAGAATTAACCAGGTCAGGGAGCGCATTAGAACTTGGCTCTAAATACAAAAAAGATGCTGAATGTCAATGCATGACATTGTGCAAGAAAACTATGAGTCATTGACATTGGCCAAGTTACCAAGCGATGACACAATATGTCTAGTAATGACACAGATAGCAAAATACCTAACGAAGGTAGCAAAGTTCGCAAAGCATGAAGGGCAAATCAATTAGATAAACACATATGATTTACAATTTATCCATCCACACCATGTTTCAAGTGGTATATGAATTAGTTATACTGCATAAATGGAGATGTGCAAAGAATGGGTGATTTTATTTGAAGCCATTTCCAAGTCAGATTGACCAAAACCAAAACTGAGATACACAGGCACCCTAACACATTTAATGTTGTTAGATTACCGTCATTAGTCCCATAGTCTGGTAAACTGTTAGGGCACTGCATGAGGCCCGACAATCATCGTCTTCCATTCCTCTCGATTTTATGTCTTTCTCAGTGAGTCACTCAGTCTCAAATCTGTCCACTCCCGAATATTGTCTTCCCACTCTTTCTCTTCCTGCCTCTCTTTCTTATTACTTGTACAACACCTTGCATGATTGTCTTGGCAAGTCCTGATAATCATGCAGTTTATGTTTTTTTTTCACTATGGTCAGTAGGTCTTCATGAGGCCCAATGACATGTCTGATCAGTTGCCGAATGAATTCATTGGTGACAGTCTTTGAGACGGTGAGGATCTTTTGAAAGCATCTCATTTCTATGGCATGTATCCTTTTATCTAAGTCAGCTTTTATAGTCCATGATTCACAGGAAATATTGAGATCACCAGTGAGTACATCAGTCTGACCTTTAAACTGAGTGCGATGTTCTTGTCACTCCAGATGGGCTTCAGTTTTGTCTGTGCTGTTTGGTCTGAACAATCCTGTAAAGTACTTCAGGTTTTCATCATCCATCTGTTACAATTGCCCCCAAATACTTGAAGCTGTGGACTGTTTTTAGCTTTGTACCTTGGACCCTAATATCAGTGCTGATGCCCTTGGTGTTGTTGGTCATCAGTTTGGTCTTCTCTATACTGATTTACATGCTGTAGGCTGCAGAGGTTGTGTCGAGGCTCTCTCATAAGCTATCCAATTCTTGCTCATTGCCTGCTCGTTCATCAATGTCATTGGCAAAACATAAGTTGGTGAATGTTCTTACTCCTTTGCTGACTGTCCCTTCATACTTTTCAAGCGCACCAGCCACGATTCTCTCCAGAAAGATGTTGAATAATGTGGGAGAAAGCAAACAGCCTTGTCTGACTCCAACTGTTGTTCTAATCCAGTTTCCGATGCTTCCATTAAAGTATGCTGCACTGGTGGCATTGTCATAGAGGTGCTCTATTACTGTAATGAGGTTGGCATTGATGTTGTACAGTCTCATATTCACCCACAAGGCCGCATGCCATACCCTGTCAAATGCCTTCTTGAAATCCACGAAGACGTGGTACATATTTTGCTGTCTTGGAGGTACTTCTCACACAATATCCTGAGATTGAAGATCTGCTCTATTGTGCTGTGCCCAGCCCTGAAGCCATCCTTCTCCTCGGTAATGATCTTTTCAGCCTGTGGCTTTAGCCTGTTCAGCATCATTATTACGTATATGTGATTAAATTGCTTGTGTGTAAGGTTTAACATTATTTTCATTTCATTTTGGTTTCGTTGTATTTAATTGCAATGAATAATTTTCTCGGAGTCTGGATTCTTTGTTCAGTAATGAGATATATTTTTTATAACAAAGTTTGTTCTTTCAAGAAGAAGATGTATTACGTTAGAAGTATAATTTAGTCCGTCTTACCCTAGCAACAGTGCCAACAGAAACTTAAATTAATTGGTCAGTATCAGGGTCATACTTTCTTTGCGTGATCACTATTTGTAAACAACCTTTTTTATGATTGGTTTTTAAGTGGGTTTATACTGTTGGACGTGCCATAACTAGTATAGCAAGTGACCACATGACCAATCTCGTAAATTCAAATGATGCATTGGTGTTCTAAATATTTTTGGGTAGAGTCATTCTAACACCTTGAAGGAACAAGGTGTATTATTGTTTTTATTTGATGCCAGAATTGTTTATTCTTCGTCTGATTTTTGGATTTCATAATTTATTCTATACAACAAGTTCTGAAATATATTAATGGAAGCTGTTTCTGGATTTTTTTGGAAACAAAGACTGTGATTCAAGGAGGAATTGTTGATATTCAAACATTGGATTACATCTGACGTCATCACCTTTCATATTTGTACGTTGTCGGGACTCGAACCTGGATTCTTATAGAACTGTTTAGTGATAGGACTTGTGTTTTCATTCTTAGTATCAAATTTTGGATTATATTCACAAACTGTAGGTCCT
Source organism: Potamilus streckersoni (assembly GCA_016746295.1). Taxonomy (NCBI): domain Eukaryota; kingdom Metazoa; phylum Mollusca; class Bivalvia; order Unionida; family Unionidae; genus Potamilus; species Potamilus streckersoni. Next base: position 1,112,327 of record JAEAOA010001465.1, read on the forward strand.
ATTTACCATTTTTTACATTATTGTTTAAGGAAATAAATTTTGTTAAAATATACAAAGCTTGTAGGCTTTCACTCTTTTCTTTGTTACTGAGGTAGAGACCTTGTCACGTAATAGTATCCTCAACATGACTTTGCTTGAATGGACTATAAGACTGATTGCACAGTAGTTTTAACACTGTTGCAAGTTCCCTTTCTTGAGGAGCGTAATCATCTGTGATTAGGTCCATGGCGATGGCCATACTCCTGTTTGCCAGATCTTTTTGCAGATGGTTGTGAGGGCACTAATCATTGCTTCTCCGCCTGCTTGGACCAGTTCTACTGGGATGTTGTCCACTTCTGCTGACTTCCTCTTTTTCAGCGATCTCACTGCTGCTTCTACTTCTTCACGTAGGATAGGGTGGTTGTCATTGTTAGTTACAAGAGGGATGTTCAGTACCTCTGGATCTATTGTGTCTCTATTTTTAAAGTTCTGCGCAGTAATCTGTCCATCTTTTTAGAACGTTGTTGTCTTATGTGAGGTAATTTCTGGTTTTGTCTTGTAAGGCGGTAACTCGCTGCTGTTTTGTGCTTGTTAGATCTTAAACCAGTTGGTACGCTTTCTTGCTGTTCCTTTACAAGTTTCCTTGTCTTTGGTCCCTTCTTCTATCCAGTTCTCCTTTGCTTTTTCTTGCTTTTCTTGACTTCCCTGTTGACTGCCTTGTATTGTTCTGCCCCTTCTCTATCGTTCTTTTTCTTCTTTAGCACCCTCCTCTTGATACACAAGATAAGGACCTCAGCTGTAACTTAGTGCTTCTTGACTGGGCCATGTCTACCAAGGATCTCGCTGGCTGTTTCGGTTGTTGCTGTATTAGAGGTGCTGATCAACGTGTCCATGTCTGTATCGTCAGCGTTGAGAATGGTGAGCGGTTCATTTTTTTACCAATTATTGCCCGGAAGGCTTCTACTACTTGGGGTTCCTTCAGGTTCTCGAGATTAAACTTTATTCTCGTGCGGCGTTTTTTTTTTCTTGACCTTATTTAGATGTAGCCCGAAGGTCATCATCATCAGATCATGGTCTCTTCCAGTATCCGCTCCGGGAAACCTTTGAGTCTTGGGTATGTGTACACTTTACTGTACGCGCCTATTGAGGCATTCGTGTGACTACGACCAAAAATATATTCGATCATGGTTTCCAACGATGACGGTTTCCCGGGTAAAAGGATCTCAAACAAAACTTGCATGTGGAATAAATACGCGACTGACGCAAAAGGATGCACTCGGCAAATTTTATTATGTCGCGAAAATATCATATGGGCATGTATTGTTGCACTGAGGTAAGTTTGTCTCCGCCGAACACCAAACGATGGATTTTCAGATACGAAATCGCTACCCATGCATAAGATCATTACGTGATCAGACTATAGTAGATATTGACGGTAGGTTCATATTCGCGGGAATGATTTGTAATTTATTCTACACAATTGCTCTGCTTGGTAATGACAGCGTCTTCTTTCCCAATGGCGTTAGATTGTAGCATGTTGGTTGTAATGATTTGTGAATCATGTTTATGATCGTGAATGTATCAACTGATCATAGTGGGTCCATGGTTCAACATTGTTCATCTTCCAACCCCCACTCCATCCATGGGCCTTACACACAACGATCCAGAGCCTAACGCAGAGTCTAACGCAGAAATACACATCGCGTAACCGTGATAGCTTTTCACCGAATCGCGTCATTCAGTATTGTACCCGACGAACATATAATTTCATTATTTAACACAATCATGACCATCCGGAGCCGCGTCACCCATTCGCGAGATTGACCATAACTTAGGAATCCTTGCGAGTACATATGTCCGGAAATCTTCCCTAAAGTGTGAAGTTGAATCGCTCCATTATGGTGTGGTCACGATGAATGCAGACATGCCTGTGACAAACAAGTGCGTTGTATTTCGCCTACAACGTAGCAGCAACTCCGAGAAATTCTTTCCCATAACCCACCTACCCACCTGAAGAATCTGTGGCCATGTTAGTTGTCCACATGCATAGATGAAATTAAATACATCTACGACATTAACTGAATCTTTTGGACTAACGCTTCATTTTATCTCAGACAAAATAGAGGAAGGCTGACGAATAGATACGTGTGCGTGTATGTCCGTCTCCTCATACCCGATCATGTGGAAGAAATGAAATATCGGCCTGGCGAATTTCGCTCATTCGTTCTCACATCAAACCACCCACAGGAACTATTTCTTGGAACGGATTAAAAAATCTGCCAGATTGCTTGTTTGGCTAATTATGCTCGAATAATCCCATGGGTAACATTTGCCACATTTGCTAACATTTCTACTGATTATTCACCCTTACTATAACTGCGCGGACAGTATTACGTGTCTGACATGGTTTGCCCGCAGGCCTTATTTGTTATGTTAATGTTTAGTCTTCGAATTTGCCCATGAGAGACATAACCTCTGAGTGCAGTCTTGGCTTTTGACAATCCATCTGCCAATTCCTTCTGCAGAAACTGGTTCCGCGGTCGTGTTTAAATCATGGCTGTGAGCCACGTTGGCACATTGATGTGCACGAAGATTATTTGATGCTTTGTACACGAGATCGTGTCAGTAACACGCAGCATCGACGCAGCGTACGGGTTTTTTGCCCAGATTAAGTCAGTCGTACGTCTAGCAGTGTTCCTGGCTAACAGGAATTGTATCAAGAGATATGGTTTTCACTGAGATATTTGCACTACGATGTCCCAGCTTTGTTAACACAGCAATGATATTACAGCCTATTATTTGGTGGTGGGGTTTAGGGACCTGGAAGGTCCACCAGCGTTCTTGCCTGTCACAAACGTAAACATCTTACCTCCACACCGGACTCAAGTTCCTTCGATTTTGGCTTTGTTATTACGTATTAGAACCCTAGTTAAATTTTCAGTACTGTTTTGTGCAGAATCTCACACAGTATCAAGGAATGATGATAAGTATACAATTAACATATGAGATGGCATCGGCGCGAAAGAAGAAAAAACCAAAGGGTGTTCCGCCATTGATTTTTATGCGCTGGCGATACCTCAACCGTCCAAACACGGTTGATTTTAGAGTTTTATTCCCTTTCAAATTCACAAGACATATATAAAAGATTCTTGAGTTCTTCGGGGTTTTTCTTTGTTTTGTGCTTTTTTCTCTCAAGTAAACGAAATTAAAATAATTGCTATAATGCTAATTCAGATTTCGTATTTAATAAAACATTCAATATTTTGATGCTCAGACACGTAATAAATACCATAAATCCATTTTCCGTCTATGTTTGCAAATATAAATAAAATTATGTAAATATATAGTATGCGAACACGATACCTTTTGAAAATCAGAGACTCGATTCAAATTCCTATTTCCGTGTGCTGGACTGAACCAGAGATTTATAGCAAAATCACGTTAATCGCGCAGCGTGCGCACTTAGTTCTTAAATTATAAAATACTTGCCCGGTACAGAGATTCATAAATTTAATTTTGTCCCGTGCCCAATTTTAACCTTTTAGCTGTGCAGGGTTTTACATACTTCTCTTTGGTAAACCAGGACCTAATTCTCGCATTCTGCATTTGATAATTATAGCAACGTTTTGGAAGATCTGTGCGAGTATCAGTTAAGCTTCGTTTAGGCGAAGCATCTGCTCGAGTGAGTGCATTATATAAAATTAGTTTCTTTGCTTCAGGAGAGAAGACAAAGATTCTTCAATACATACATACTGCAATACAGAGATGAACCTTCAGCCCGTCTCATATCAGTATGAGGAAATACATAGAGAAAATAGATAAAAATGTTTATGATCAAATATCATGTGCATTGTAGAGTGACTGGATAATAGAGCTACAGCAGAACATAGACCATTTTTACAATCCAAAGAACTTAAGATAAATTATAGTGGTGGGCTGGAGGCACAACATTTCAATACACGGCCCTGGCCTGGAAAGAAAGAAATATCGCGTACGTAATACAACGGACTCAAGAACATGAACGTTCTCGCTAGCCTTTCTAATGTTTCACGACGACATTTAGTTTAGTAATTTTGTTGACAATTCTGGGTTGTACAGGTTCTATGTCCAATTATGAGGCGGTGAAAACCAGAATTTCGTCATCAGATGATATTTTTAGACAATAAGACATCATTGCTAGAATTGTCAAGTAAGAGTGAATGTCAATCTGCCATGAAATGTCTTGATGATTTTTATTGATTTTAGCAGAGATATTACTTATTGATTGCAATTACTCATGACCATTAACTAAATTACGCTATATTAGTATGCATGGGAATCAACTTTTGTATTAACGGAAAAGATACAAGTCTGTCATATATTTACAAATCAATATAAGTCACTATCCATGTCTCTTGTAACTAGATGAAAGCCTTTGAAACACAATGGTTTTTTTCTGGTTGGACTGTAAATTTTATATTTATATTGAATTATTAATTATTTTCTTTGTATTTGTACTTCTTATTGTATGGATTTAGCAGGTACTGTGGAGATTTGAGAGGTTTTGTACTTTGATAAAGATGTTTATCTTACTCCATCCAACCACTTCCTCCATAGTCTGCAGAATATTAGTACCGCTACAGACAAAGAGTTTACACCAAGAGGAATAAAATCAACGTAGAGTACGATTTCCCAGCATAAAGGGTTATTGATAATACGAATAGGCTTAATGGGTGGGTGGGTGTGATATAGTCAAATATCTGGTATAGTACGTAATAAGCGTAAAATGATTTATTTTTAATTTAAAAATATCATTTAGGGACAGTCTGTTTATCGAAATCGTATCTGTATGAATTAAAATAAGCAGTTTGATTTTGTATTTTACGCACAATCACGGCATTGAGATCGTATTGGAATAGTGCATTGTAATTATCTTGTTGCATGAAATCTAAGCAAGATACAATGATCGATACATTTATCATAGTCATTGGGCCATGTGTATAATGAACGTGGCAAACACCACGATACTACGTAATGGGAGCTGCCTATACTGGCCTTTTCCAGATAACCGGTCCATTGACAATCATAGTACACTCATACCTGTAATGCGATGGCCATCAAACTATCAATATCGAAACTATGGTTGCGGTCGGTACTTACAATGGCATAGAGAATCCAATATTTTCTCTGCAGAAAAAGTTTCATCTGATTTCTGTAGCACTGAAACAATAATGGTGATGAAGATGGGCAGAGCTTTAAATTTGTTCTGGATGTATACCTGTAATGTTTTGGGGGTGTTTATAAGCATTAATAAACAAAGATATTTTTTTACATTCATGTAATTATGACAAAGTGCATTTTGGAGAAAGTTGGTGTTACATAATAATTCAGAAATATGTTACATTAAATAGTCATGCATGTTTGTATAAAATACAAAGATGACTGTCATCTTCCTCACCCCACAACCCCACCCACAATGCCACCCACAAAGGTTAAGGTACATGATGCAGAAATAACTTTTCTCATTTTAACTTCACAATAAACAGGGTGCTACCTCGCCCCATGTGCAAGCCATCTACAAAGTTTGGTAACAAAACGTTTTGGTGAACTAGAGTTATTTTGCAAAAGCCATTTTTATTTCAGTCCCAGTGACCATGACCTTTGACCCCAATATTTACAATGTTCTTCAATACCCTATGTGCAAGATATCTACAAAACTTGCAAACAATATATGGTAGATAACTAGAGTTACTGTGAAGAAAATTGTTTTATTTTAGTCACAAGACCCTGGGTGGTCAACTGGTCTCTGGTCTCATTTACAAATCAAACATTTTACCTGTCCAAGTGGGTTTCAGAAAGAAAGCTTGCCAGCAGCTTCCCATGAGTCATTGGTTCTGCCAGAGTTCTTTTTCCAACAAATATATTTGCCATCATGTATATCCAATACTATGCTGAAAAAAATGGCATTAGTCCTCACAAAACCAGAAATCTCTTTCAAAAACAATGACTTTGACCTTTGACCTTTTGATCCCAAAACACATAGGATTCTTGTTTATTTGAAGTACTAAGTTTGGTAACAGTAGATGGTGGAGAGGTTGAGTTATGATATCTTGTTATCACCTAAAGAAGACAAAGCAAAAACAATCCTTCTTAATGTGGAAATAAAAGGCAAGCCATTATGTAATGAAAATAGTAACTTTATTTTGCAATGTAGAACCAAATAATATTGATACAAAAAGCAAAAATTAATGCAACAAATACATGATATTTGCGTAGACAACAAGCAAAATGTCTGTCTGCTTTTTAGCAGTTTATATATGTAGATATATATATATGTATATATGTGTACATACAAAATACATATGTATAATATAAGTTCAATATATATGAATGCATTTGGCTTGGCAAATCAAAGCATGCATTCTGAACCTACCTGTGATTAACAAAGCTGATTCAAGTGCATCCAGTGTGGTACTAAATGAAGTGAGGTCATTGAGTACAGTACAATGTAATAAGTATTATGTGAATGGAATATAATGTTTCTAATCTGAACATGTCCGAATTACACAAGATGTACATCTTTTCGTAAACGTACAACAAAATGGAATTGCACTGTCTCAGATTAGAGATTTGTACTAAACAATAATAAAAACTAAACAAGTAAATATCACTCAAATTTTGTTTATTATCAATGGATTATTTGAAGATTCAAAAGTGCTCTCTCTCTCTCTCTCATACAAGACCCAGCAATAACAACATACCACTAGTCCTAGTAATAAAGTTTAAAATGACATGTATATGGTCCAATATATTCATTATATGGTCTTTTTATTGTAACCACAAAATCTACTGTTACAGCTCTTAGGTATGGAACTTACAGTCAATCTGCAGATTAGAAATGGATTTTAAAAATGGTTATATAACAGCAATTAAATTGTATTTTTACAATTAGACCAAATCATGATTGATCAATTGATAACAAAGTTTGCATCATATAAAATTTAATAACAGCTTTCATATTATTTTGATAAAAATGTCTAATACATACATTTGATGAATGTCAAGCACATGCAGAATTAGTCCAAATCTTTTTCATTGTCCAAGAAACAAATACTAATGTGAAAAACAAATAACAAATGGTGTTGATGTACATACATGTATTCCTATAGTGTGCATTATTATATTTTCATAAGCTAGAATAAAACAATATAATCGCTCTCCAAATATTACAAAAATGTTATTAAAATAATGATTCTTAAATTTTAAAATATGCACGTTTAAAATTTCTTACAAGTGTTCCATTTTTTTACCTTTCACTAAAAGGATGTTTCTATGAAAAGAGCAGACATGTAGCACACAAACCATGAGAAAGGTAAAAACAATACACTAGATTTAGTTTTGTTAAAATAAAATTTATGCCTACAGGCTTAGGGTTAGGATTTGGGTTAGAGAAACAAAGAGAAGATATAGAAATATTAATTTTTTTTATACTAATCCTTTTTTATTGGTAAGATACTGTTCTGATACTAAAACACATTAGCCATTTAACTTGTGTACTTTGCCACTATCATTTCTGACCAAACTTTTGTTCACATGCAAACCAGTAAAAACATTTGCCTCATCTGCAAGCCATTGAAACTTTGCTTCATATGCAAGCTGGAAAAAAAAAACGTTTTCTCCTATGCAAGCCAGGAAAAACATCTGCCTTGTTGCAAGCCAGTAAAAACATCTGCCTTGTTGCAAGCCAGTAAAAACATCTGCCTTGTTGCAAGTCAGTAAAAACATTTGCATCATTGAAAGCCAGTAAAAACATTGCTTCAAACGCAAGCCAGTAAAAACATTGCTTCAAATGCAAGCCAATAAAACCTTTGCCTATATGCAAGCCAGTAAAAATGTTTGCCTCATATGCAAGCCAGTTGCCTCGTTGAATGCCAGTAAAACATTTCCTTCATCTGCAAGTAAGCCAAAAGAGCTGCCATAAATGCAAGCTACATGTTTGATAAGGTGTATGACAGTGGTGATTCCCCATGGAGCCATTGGGACTTGTGACCTTTTGAATCTGATATGAATAGGCTTCTACCTTGTCTCAAATTATTACTGTTCATCAAAGTAAAAGAATGCAAGTAATTTCGGAGAAACTAATTTTCTTCTTTTCAGTTTCTGTGATCTTTGACATATTGGCTCCAAATCTTACAGAAGCCTTTCTTGTCCTAAATGCAAGTCATGCACAATTTTTGTCAAGCATAGGACAGGAGTTATTTTTTTTTTAAAATAAACCTTTTCCTTCTTAAAGATCTTCTTACCTTGACCTTTGACCTCAGAACACAAATTCAAGCCATCCAAAACGAATAGTCGAGCTATATGATAAAAACTAGTATTTTTTTTTTTAAAAAAGTTGCTTTATCTGTTACCTTGACTACAGACCTTTTGACCTCAAAATGCACAGGATTCTACATCGTCTCAATGCAAGTCATGGACAAACCTTCATCAGGTGATACCGAACTCTTAATTTTGCATGGAAACCATTATGCTTATTAAATTCCATCTGACCTTGACCTTTAACTTTTTCAGCCAAGGCTATTCAATTTTCTTCTGCTTCCTAAATGTAATATAATTAATAAAATGTTTCATCTTTCACTTTTGAAATGGTGTATTTAAATTGTTGTGAAAATGCTGAATTGTGACATTTTATATATACCTTCCAATGAAATTAAAATTTTACTCTAACAAATGTAAATTACAACAAAACCAGCTGCTGACAATATCAACTCAGTATTAATGTGACTTATACAAAGCTAACATTCTTTTTTTCTTATATTAGACACCTGTCTATTGAGGACAAAATTTTGAAGTCCCTCTATTGCTAAAATCAGTCATGTCAAGTGCTACCTTGACCTAAAGTTGTGTCCTAATTATCTGTCCAAACTAAAAGCAAGAAATATAGTGATAACCAGATAATGAATACAATTTATGAACATTTATAAACAAATATTCATATGCTTGGCATAATATAAAAGGATTTAATAAACCAAGGTCAGATAAATGTGCTGAATTACATATGACTCTGGTCAAATACATGATAAAACAAACCAACTAGTACAAAAAGTACTTGATATGCATATTAACTGGTAATACAAGTACTTGATATGCACATTAATTGGTATTACAAGTAATTGATATGCATATTAACTGGTATTACAAGTAATTGATATGGATATTAACTGGTATTACAATTGATATGCATATTAACTGATATTACAAGTAATTGATATGCATATTAACTGGTATTACAAGTAATTGATATGCATATTAACTGGTATTACAAGTAATTGATATGCATATTAACTGGTATTACAAGTAATTGATATGCATATTAACTGATATTACAAGTAATTGATATGCATATTAACTGGTATTACAAGTAATTGATATGCATATTAACTGGTATTACAAGTAATTGATATGCATATTAACTGATATTACAAGTAATTGATATGCATATTAACTGATATTACAAGTAATTGATATGCATATTAACTGATATTACAAATAATTGATATGCATATTAACTGGTATTACAAGTAATTGATATGCATATTAACTGGTATTACAATTGATATGCATATTAACTGATATTACAAGTAATTGATATGCATATTAACTGGTATTACAAGTAATTGATATGCATATTAACTGGTATTACAAGTAATTGATATGCATATTAACTGGTATTACAAGTAATTGATATGCATATTAACTGATATTACAAGTAATTGATATGCATATTAACTGGTATTACAAGTAATTGATATGCATATTAACTGGTATTACAAGTAATTGATATGCATATTAACTGGTATTACAAGTAATTGATATGCATATTAACTGGTATTACAATTGATATGCATATTAACTGATATTACAAGTAATTGATATGCATATTAACTGGTATTACAAGTAATTTATATGCATATTAACTGGTATTACAATTGATATGCATATTAACTGGTATTACAAGTAATTGATATGCATATTAACTGGTATTACAAGTACTTGATATGCACATTAATTGGTATTACAAGTAATTTATATGCATATTAACTGATATTACAAGTAATTGATATGCATATTAACTGGTATTACAATTGATATGCATATTAACTGGTATTACAAGTAATTGATATGCATATTAACTGATATTACAAGTAATTTATATGCATATTAACTGATATTACAAGTAATTGATATGCATATTAACTGGTATTACAATTTATATGCATATTAACTGATATTACAAGTAATTGATATGCATATTAACTGGTATTACAATTGATATGCATATTAACTGGTATTACAAGTAATTGATATGCATATTAACTGATATTACAAGTAATTTATATGCATATTAACTGGTATTACAAGTAATTGATATGCATATTAACTGGTATTACAAGTAATTGATATGCATATTAACTGGTATTACAAGTAATTGATATGCATATTAACTGGCATTCAGAGTACTTGACATGCATATTAACTGGTATTATTTGTACCTAATATGCATATTAATTGATATTACATTTGATAAGCATAAATTAGCAAACTTTCATGAAATATAAGCATCTTATTTGTGGTAAATCTGGATGACAAACAATACAAAATTCACTGTACACTATTATTTTTCCATTGATAAAGTAGCATATATTTATGTATTTAAACTCTTGACTTGTGACATCGCATACAATATGTTTGTTTCCTTTACATAAAATACCAGATATGAGGAGGTAGTAACTTTCTTGGTGTATTGTGCTCCATGCAGAATGAAAAGACTCGTGGGAAAATCTGTGCCTAAATCATCTAAATTTATAATAATCATCAGTCAGTTCTAATCCAATGCATCAGCTGTCAAAGTTGTAGTCAATCAGATAATAATAATATTGGCCAAAATTTAATAACAACATTAGCACTGCAGGTTTGTTCAATTCAGGTGCATAGCAACAAAATTAATTGCCTCCCTTAGTCTTCCAATGATGTCACTCTGGCGCACAATTATGCCAACAATTATGTCAACGGTAAGGAAACAAATTACATGAATTGCTTGTATTTTTGTACAATTAATATCACTATGATGGCATTTATTTTGGTGTAATTATTTAATTTTACTAGCACTACATTTATTTTTGTGCAATTATTTAATTTTTCTCTACAACTATTTAATTTTGTTAAATTATATAATTTTGCCACATTATGTTTATTAATATGGATACTGTGCATAGATATGCATAAAGAAAAACTACATTTTTAACAGTGTTGAAAATTTTTCTTCCCTCATTTTTTGTATGAGATCCATACAAGTTCTAATTTTCTATTAAAATCTTAAATGTCAGTACACTGTTAAAAATAGAGCAAAATTTTAGAAATCAGTTATTTAAACATGCAAACACATGTACCATGAATCCAATCTTCTTGTAGGTCAACAATGTGAGATGTCATGTTTAATAAATTCAGTAAGCAGACAGATCAATGAGAGAACATGTAAAAAATTCAGTAAGCAGACAGATCAATGAGAACATGTAAAAAATTCAGTAAGCAGACAGATCAATGAGAGAACATGTCATATGTCATAAATTCAGTAAGCAGACAGATCAATGACAGAACATGTTATAAACATGGTCAACAGATGGATCAATGACAGGACATGTCATCTGATAGTTATCTAGTTTCATCTTTTATCATTCATATCATGTGAAAGGCTATTATTTAATGATTAAAGGCATTAAAAATTAAATAAGGTTTGTATACAACATGTTTTACAGCATGACTGTAATTTTATAACACCACATATCTAATAATACATGACGTAAAATACAAGTTCATTTGCACACACTTGCTAATACAGTATAAAAGCATGTTCTTTTTTTATCTTTACAAAATTACTGGGTCAACTTCAAGCATTCTAACAGCATATGTATGGCAATAACTGAAAACATAACAAATCCAGCATTCTCTATGAAAAAGTTGTGAACCTCATGTGTAGCAAAAATTGCAAACTTAAATACTGATTTCTGTTAAACTGGTGAGTAAATTGTGCTAAAATTTTACTGATGTAATAACTAAAACTCTATCAATCAAGTACATATATTTTAGCCCAAATTTTCCTTTTCACATATCAATAAAATAATATTCAATTAGAAATTTGAGGTATAAATTGGCCAATGGCATGAGACATGTATACTAAAATGATACTTTTTTCTGTAATATGTTATTAGGTTTTAAAACTGTTTATGTTCTATTGGTTAAAACCAATTTGCTCATCCCCTGAGGGATGAAAGATTTTAGAATATAGGGATGTCCAGAAAAATCACATTTATTTACACATTGATACCCCACTATATAGTACCTCATTATAACACACTCCTGATATAACACAAATATGGCCAAGGATTCTAATACACTAGTTGTTACATTATTAGATACAATGTAGCCCATTATAGGGCAACTTTGCATATAACAAAGTACACATTTATAGTTCAATTGAACAGTATTAGAGTGATGGATCAATGATACTGTTTATTTCTAATTTAAATGTTGGAATCCTCAATTAATCAAAAGTAAGAAAAGATAATTTTTAATTTTTAAAACATCAAAAGCTTTAAAGTGCTCTAGCTTTCAGCAGGTGCTTGTATTCAAGACTGACTTGACATGAAAATTAATTGGACTGAATGAAGTATTGCACAAATGACATGGCTCTTTAAAGGACTCTCAATACAATTTTCATCCATGGTTGACATAATTATCATTTGTAAAAAAGTTTTTAAAATTTTTGGTAATTAATTCCTGTCATTGCACATAATCATATGAAGAATGTATTAACATGGTATTAACAGCATGAGTGTGTCGGGTGAATATTTCTTATTTCTATCACTGAACAGGATGTGCACTTAACAATGATTAATTATAAATGGTTTTCATTAAAAACATGGTTAACACAGATTCCAGTTTCATTAAGAACATGGTTAACACAGATTCCAGTTTCATTAAGAACATGGTTGATCCACACATTCCAGTTTCACTAAAAACATAGTTGATCTACACATTCCAGTGTCATTAAAAACATAGTTGATCCACATTCCAGTTTCACTAAAAACATAGTTGATCCACACATTCCAGTTTCACTAAAAACATAGTTGATCAACACATTCCAGTTTCACTAAAAACATAGTTGATCTACACATTCCAGTTTCACTAAAAACATAGTTGATCTACACATTCCAGTGTCATTAAAAACATAGTTGATCCACATTCCAGTGTCACTAAAAACATAGTTGATCCACACATTCCAGTTTCACTAAAAACATAGTTGATCTACACATTCCAGTGTCACTAAAAACATAGTTGATCTACACATTCCAGTTTCACTAAAAACATAGTTGATCCACACATTCCAGTTTCACTAAAATCATAGTTGATCCACACATTCCAGTTCACTCAGACACGATTCATTCAAATAAATTCCTGTCTAACAAAACTTTTCAATATTTCTTTTATATACAAACAAAAGGGTACACATAATAGCTTGTAAGAGTAAAAAATGTAGATGTTACTTTTATTAAATTTGTCTCTTTAGGTTCATTTATTCCCAAATCTAACTAAGAATTTCATACGGGCTTTCCTCTTTCATAACATAATGGTGTCATATGGGCTTTTGTCTCTCATGTAATGATGATGTCATATGGCCTTATGTCTTTCATGTGAAAAAAATGTCATATAGGACTTTATGTCATAGTATGATGTCATATGAGGTTTGTCTTTCATAGGAAGTTGATTTCACAGCACTACCCCAGTAGAAAACAAGAAAGAGAGGGATGGAGATAAACTAGTCAGTCTGTTCAGACAAGTGGATTATATGTCACAGATTATCCAAGGGTGGAATTTGGGGGTAGAGCCGATGTACTCCCTCCCCTGAGCTCAAATGGAAAAGCTTCTGGGAGATTAAAACCTTGGGCATACACTTTTGAGTTCCATCCCACAGACCCCACGCCCATCAAATAAGCCACACCTGCTCATAACGAGCATCAGTTTAGTAAACTTATAAACTTTAATTTTTTTAATGTAAACTATATATATTCAGCTATGCTGGTAAGAATCTAAATGTCTGGTCACATGACTATGTTGCATAGTGTTTAAAAGTCCTAATAATTAAATGACCATATTCCAATTTAGCAGATGAACTCATAACAATGTACTGAATTGTTTCAATATATATATATATATATATATATATATATATATATATATATATATATATATATATATATATATATATATATACATTTTCTACCCCAGCAACAACTGTCCCTTGCTGGCCACATGGTCTAAGGAGCTCTCCATTAAGAGTTCACTGGCAACTCACCCATGTCTTCTTCATGGGTTCAATTCTTGATTCAACCAACATGGTATGTGACCTACTAAACACCAGCTTCTTTCCATGAATCAGTGATTCTTCCTGAGTTTTCAAGATAATTCCTCCACCAAATATACAGGCTTCCATGCAAAGCCTTTCATGTGCTTAGAAATTGCATTAAATCCAGAAAACCAAACTACACCAACCACACATTCCTAATGGGTATTGACACAGCTAGTCTAAACCAAACATCCCCAACCACACCTTCCTAATGGGTATTGACACAGCTAGTCTAAACCAAACATCCCCAACCACACCTTCCTAATGGGTATTGACACAGCTAGTCTAAACCAAACATCCCCAACCACACCTTCCTAATGGGTATTGACACAGCTAGTCTAAACCAAACTACCCCAACCACACCTTCCTAATGGGTATTGACACAGCAAGTCTAAACCAAACTACACCAACCACACCTTCCTAATGGGTATTGAAACAGCTAGTCTAAACCAAACATCCCCAACCACACCTTCCTAATGGGTATTGACACAGCTAGTCTAAACCAAACTACCCCAACCACACCTTCCTAATGGGTATTGACACAGCTAGTCTAAACCAAACATCCCCAACCACACCTTCCTAATGGGTATTGACACAGCTAGTCAAAATGAAACTACTCCAGCCACACCTGTATTGGTGAAGACATAGTTAAAGAAAAAACACTTACAGCTGACAATGCATCTAAGTAAATGACCTAATCCTTATCAATGGATGATAGCATTGTCTTCAAAGATAAGAAACAAGAGTCCCTAGTGGGACTAAAGCTATGCTGGCTAAAATAAGAATTTCTGGGGCTCAAAGATATGACCTCTTCTTCTCTAAAACTGCTTAGTGTTGAAACTGTCTCTGATATTCCCAAGCAACAAGAATTTCAAGATGGCCATAGTAGCAACCATATTTGGATATAAGATCAGCACCATTTTCACTTAGGACCAACTAGACACCATCAAAAGTCTTCTATTGCAACCCCAATGTTCATGTTGTCTACCCATTAACAAGAAGTAGAAATAAAAAGATTTTTTAGTATGGCTGTCATTGTGGCCATATTGGATTTCAGATTCATATCATTTTCATTTATGATCATTTAAACATTATAAGAAATTTTATGGTCAAATCCCCATGTCAATATGACCAACCATACAGAAGAAGTAGTGATCACAAGTTGACAGCCATGGTGGCTATATTGAAGGGCAGATCAGAACAATTTTATTTAGAACTAGATATCACAATAAGTCTACTAGTGAAAAACTATTTCAATATGTCTTTCAGTTCTGAAGGAATAATCAAAACAATATTTTAAAGACAGCCACCATTCTAGAGATATTTTAATGTTAGATAGGTGCAATTTTTTGTTCTGACCATCATCAGAAATCTTTTTAGTAAAAATGCAATGACCATCCATTTAGGAGAGGAACAACAGTTTCAACATGGCTGCTGTGGTAGCCATACTGGATGTCAGTGCAACACCATTTTTGTTTTGGACCAGCTAGATCCTGGGGTGAATGTGTATGCAAAATTTCATGGAAATTTTTCTTGTGGTTTAGAAAGAGTAGCAATAAACTGTACAAACAGATGAACATACAAGATATTGATGATGGACAGCAGACCAGCCCAGTAAACTAGTCTTAGATGTGTTGATCTACCTTCCTTTACTTATATATTAAGAAATATTATGCCAGATCCCATTAGAACACATGATCTTTCATTCTGAGTTTATCCAGATTTAATAATATGCAATTCTGATTTTACATCGCCCATTGTTAGTATCTGTGAAGGGAGGTAATTCATAATGTAGATTTAACAGACATAATTTGCATCTGTTAAATAAATGTACTGGACACTTTACAGACAATCAAATGGGGGTTGGGTATGAATACAGTAAAAAATAAGTAAAATAAAAGAAAGATAATACAGACTAAAAGTATTTTTCAATAGTTACATTTCAATAATCATAGTACTGTGAATACTGATGACTGAGAGGCTAAAGTGACACAAGATAAGATGGAACTAAAGGCCAGTTGACTTATACATTGTTTTTAATTTAATGAGTCCAAAGAGTTTGTTACTATTAAAAGAAATACAAATTATAATTTTTAAAAGAGAATGGACACAATGCTACAGCCATAATTAAAATACATCTAATCCCAAAATATTTTTTGGACATTATTGTCTCAAGAAAAAAACCTCTACTAAGATCTTTTATAAAATAATAAACAGCTGTTACTACAGCTTGTGAGTAATATACTATTATAGTAATTATTATGATATCAGAAATTTCTGTAATATACATATAATATTATGATACATTGTTTTGCAAAGGAATTCAAATATTTGGAAAATGACCTCTGCTACTTTAGCAACTTGACTACTTCAAACATTTCTGGGGAGAACCAAAAATAAGTACTCTACATTCACATACATTAGTCTAATGTACCAGTTACATGCTAACCTTCCTTCCATCCCTGACAAATATTTCACCTAATACACAAAATCAATATTCAGTCACCATATCAAAATATTTACGAACATGTAAACAGTAAAAACAAATTGCAGGCAACTGATAGTAAATCTAAAGTCAAAATATGCAACCTAACTATGTGAACACTATTGAATAATTATTTATGAAGATAAAACGTACATGGCTTTAAATGTAAAATAAATTCTTGATGAGAAATGAACACAAAAACCTTTACAACATTTGTAATTCGTATCACAAAAGTTTTAATTATAAATATTAACTTTGTAAATTCCATTTTAGGACCATAAGCCATATGGTCTTGAATTCTATTTAGGACCATGAGCCATCTGGTCTTAAATCATATTATAAGACCATGAGTCATATGGTCTTAAATTCTTTAAAAAGAACCATAAGCCATATGGTTTTAAATTCTTTAAAAAGAACCATAAGCCATCTGGTCTTAAATTCTATTTTAGGACCATAAGCCATCTGGTCTTAAATTCTATTTTAGGACCATAAGCCATCTGGTCTTAAATTCTATTATAGGACCATAAGCCATATGGTCTTAAATTATATTATAGAACCATGAGACCAACAGGAGTACTACTATAAAATTATAAGATTACTGTACTGAAGAAAAGACTGACAATAAGATTACTGTAAAAAGAACAGACTGACAATAAGATTACTGTAAAAAGAACAGACTGACAATAAGATTATTGTACTGAAGAAAAGACTGACAATAAGATTACTGTAAAAAGAACAGACTGACAATAAGATTATTGTACTGAAGAAAAGACTGACAATACCAAAACAAAATATGTCTAGCTCAAGACAGGTGTACAATAAAAATTATAAGCTGGAAAAGTAAATAAATGTATACCGGGGCTAATCAAAACAGCAGTGAAGGTTCAGATTTCAAGTCATGTACACCACTAAGCCTCAAAGTACATTTGTATGGTGACATACAAAACCTGCATGCTGTGTGAACTGTTAAAATGGACAATCATATATATCAGTCATTATGTCATTGAACCTTTAAATCAGCTGAGCAGACAAACAATTAAAAATGCTGTCTTCACTTCTCCATTTCCTCATCCTTGAATTCGTTTAAAACTAAGTTTATTGGAGACAAAAAATGAACACAATTTAAAACTGACATTGCATACATGTTATCAACAAATAAAATATTTACAAGACATGTCAACAAAAAAAAGAAACATGTAACTTATACTTCTGACAGTCTCACTAGTAAATGCAACTATATGTCATATTTGGGGCCTTATAAATCTCTACTAAGCTAAAGGGAAGCCACATTTACCAGAAAGTCTCAAGCAACAAAAAAAATTAATGAAGGTATAAATATACATATATTGCATTGCCTGTCATTTTTCATACAACTTAATTCTGCATATGTTCCAATTAATCTGATAGTTGTCATGTATCCAAGAAGTTTACGGCACTAATCTTGACAGATCATTGACATCTCTTACCGTCACATGGAGTCACATGGATTAGAGTTTTCGTTCAATTGATTTTGGGTGCATGAAAAAGCTTGCCTCCTTTAACATATCAGAAATTCATAGTAGTCATTCTAGATATTTATTCTCATGCGGAAAGTAAAGTTAGATTAATGTGATCTTGGCAATGAAATGTTGGGTCTTGTTCTAGAAAAAAAAGATTTTTTGTAAGCTTTTATTATACAATTTTAAAGATGTAATCAGCACTACAAAGAAATTAGTCTTCTGCAG
Source organism: Potamilus streckersoni (assembly GCA_016746295.1). NCBI lineage: Eukaryota > Metazoa > Mollusca > Bivalvia > Unionida > Unionidae > Potamilus > Potamilus streckersoni. The sequence continues at coordinate 1,130,958 of JAEAOA010001465.1, forward strand.
TGAAATGCATACATATATATATATATATATATATATATATATATATATATATATATATATATATATATATATACACACACACACACATTTTAGGACAAAATGAAAGCAGAAATGCTATAATTAGTGACAAAAAACAAGATTATTTGTTCTTTAATTTTTTTTTAAAAATTACTCTTCTTAAATTCTCTTTCAAAAATTGTTTTTCATTGTCCATCCTGAACTTTGAGTGAGAGCCAGTATTAGAGGCACAGTTCATGCAGCAATAATTACCTTGATTAGCTACTACAGCTGTGGCCTAGCATTAAAAACATGTAACCCAGTCAATGATCTCTATAGTCACTCACATGTACGATATACAGTGTCTATTCATTAATAAGGACAAATTACCACTAAAAAAAATATCTTCACATTTAATTGCATTGGTTAGAACCGGTCATCTATGTAAGCAAGATCTATGTAGTGACCTTCTTTGGTTGCTAGGATACAGTATTAACAGTGGTGGATCCATTTATCATACAAAGTTTCACAATTCAAACAAAATCAGCACCAAGCAAATTAACATTAAAAGCAAAATTTCAACAAAGTCACTGAAGCGTGACCTAAGTTTGCAAAAGGGTGTAGTACTTATCAACATACATCACTCATGAGTTTTGGTAGGAAAGATAGTGTGCATATAGCATGCCAAAAACTAATAAAAGCAAAAATGTAACCCAAGTCAGTTGCAAGATTAAATATAGGTCATGATCAGATTATTTGATTGTAACTGTGTGGTCCTAACAGGATGTATATTATCATCAGTTCCATGATTCTATCATTTAATTTATATCAAATACAAAATTGATTCTAAGTCAGTGAAACATACAATATGTTCTCATCAAACTGCATCCCAAAGTTTCAAGATTCTTGATAAGATATATGGCATGCAAAACACTCTAACTTTAAGTAAAATGTTAATATAGGTCACAATGACCTTCTTGTAAAGATGTGGTACTAAGAAGATATAGTCATCTAATTTAATGATCATAGCATAAACTCAGCTTGAAGATAATAAATCTTAAAACACACAACTGATCCCAAGAAAGTAAATGTGAAATATGGATCACAGTCACTTAATTTGGTAATGAAGATGTAATATTTATAGGTTACTGCATTTGAAAATATGAACAAGTTTTTTGGATGGATATACTGCATGACCTTGGGAGTGCAGTATATCCATCAGAAAAAACGAGTTCATATTTTCACATACAAATGCAGTAACCATTTTATTATATGCTCATTTTCTTATTCTTCCCAAGGCTTAAATATATAAACAAAAATGTAGTACAAGAAACAAAGTAGCTAAATGTATGCCGTATTCCAAACTAAATACATAATCGTTGATGCATCATTACACATTAATAAGCACATAACTCTGCCCAGATAAATTTGAAGTTGATCGTGTGCTAGACTAAGTTTTGAAAGAAAATGGCATTTGGTCTACTTAAAATTGAAATATGGAATAATATTGTTAATGAATACACATTGCAACAACTTTTCCATTTGATCTGGAATGAATATGTTTTGGTATTTTTGTTGACTCAACACAATCTTTTGATTATGGTCTGGATTTATTTACATGAAGTAACTTGCATTGGATTCCAGCAGCATCTGCCAATTTAATTGTATTGAAGTGTGTTTCTATTCCATCACTGAATGATTCAGATCATAATGTGGAAAAATTATGAAGCCTTTCAATTGCAATTATCGAAAAGATGCAGTGGAATTTTTAATGTTTATTTCATTTTGAGTGCAGTAAGGAGGATGTAACTGCACTTGGAATAAAAAACTCGAAATTACAGTACAATTTTGAAATGTGTAATCAACCTTGAGAACCCATTACATGGCTCATGTAAGTCGGATTTGCAGAACTACAAAAGTATTTTTTTGAGGAAATTCAGGATGAAAACGTATAAATATATTTATTGACATTTTTATTACCAGCTAAAGAAGACAGTTCATGTGTTATAACTTGCATGTTATTGTGAGAACCCTGTATGACATCTATAACTAGCCCAAATCTGAAACAATGTATTAAAAAGTTAACGTGGAATGTGCCAAAGCAGTTTGTATGTGTCAGTCTATGAAACTTTTGCTTGTCTGTGGCAGACTGCTTTAATTCATTCATAAAAATGTTCACATTAGGAAATAGTTCCTTTATTCACGTTCAATAAGTATGAATTGAGCGTGAGGATTTCAGTATGAAGGTGTGCAATATCAGTAAATACTGAACTATTCTGAGTTCAGTATGAAGGTGTGCAATATCAGTAAATACTGAACTATTCTGACAATGTAAAGTTAACAGAAAACAATGAGCATATAATAATCATCAAAATGCATCCCCTTGCAATGTTTCATGATTTCAGGTATAACAGTGTGCATGGGTTACTAAAAGCCTATATAATCATCAGCTAAATTAAATGCAAAAATGGAATGTCAGCTAGTAAATTATGAAATGTAGGTCACAGTGATCTTATCTTGTCCAAAAGTGTGGGACATGAATTATCATCTTGTTTGATGATAATAGCATGAACATAGCAATGAAAAAATTTAAGATACAAACTTTAAACAAAACCAATCAGGCATGAAATATGGGTCAAAGTGACCAACATTTGTGACAAAAATGCATCAAGATGGATACCCTCACCAAGTGATCTAGTTGTAGCAGTATTATACAGTGTGTGCAGAACCCAAGCTACATGCAAATATCTACTAAGAATGTACTAATAATTTGCACAAAGTTTGCCCCTTCCCTGGGCGCAATATACTCAAAAATGGTGTTGAGCGCCTAGGAAAATGAGAATGATATGCTTTATATTAGGTGTATGATATGCCAATTCCAACACTGGGGGTAATATAAAAGCTCCAAATTACTTCATAAATTGAAAACATTGTAGATGGTTGTTGTTTGTTGAATTTAATTCTATTTCTCATCACAAGATATGTTATACATGGCAGCCAGTCTAACTGATAGAGGAAAACCCCTGAAAAATCCTGGTAAGAAAAACTGACCAACAGGAAGCTACTGGCAGACTTTTTCACATACCCTCTATGGCTAAGACAGACTTAAATCCATGCCCATGGAGGTAATTTGGCAGTGATCTGTAAATCTGAATGCTTTAGACCACTAGGCCACAAAGGCATGACTTTAAATAACCATTCAGAACCTTACAACTGACACTTCATTTTTTTTTACCCACAATTCAGTTCAAAGTCACAGATTGAAATGTGCTATAAATAGAATCTCTGCTACCTGTACAATGCTTGAAATGGGCATGCCTGTAAGAGGTATAGCAGTGTAGTACAAGTTCAACATAAATTTTAATGATTTTACCTTTCCTATAATATTTGTTATCATTAGATAGGTTTAAGAGTAAAATCTGATCTTTACACGTATATTTATTGTACACAGAAAACAAATTATTGATATGTTTTAACTTTTTTAAAAAAACATTCACTATTAAGTCAAAGAAGCTGCATGACAATATCATAGCCAACTTTTCTCAACCTATAAATCTATTGGTTCGTTGTCTACATCTGTATCACTCTGTCATCCACATTTGAGAAGTTACTAAAAATCAGTGTTGCCAATATCAATATCTGAATCTATATCCAACTTAATGAAGCCATTACAATCATTAATGTCTTCATTTGAACTCGAGAAAGTGCTCAGCAAAATCTGTGGCCTCCATTCTGGATGCTGCAGAATCTGAACCAGTTACTTTAAACAATAGATTTTAAAAATACCTTTAACAACAACCATGCAATCTGACATAATGGGTCAGTTAACTCAATACATCGAGTTTCCGACAAGTTATCTTCAATGGCAGTGGTATTACTAACAGATTAAAATAGCTGATGTTTATTGCCCATGTTGAAATGAGCATCTGTTGTAGAGGTATCCAAATGCATTTGTATGTAAATTGGGACATAAAAAAACTGTTTCCACTGGAATGCATGAAAAGCATCCAAAAGTACTAAATTATGCAGAGTAAAGGCTTTACTATTTTTGATCACTTTAAAAAGCAAACCTTTTTAACTCAGTTGGTTGAGCATAAGATATTTTAATGCAACAGTTAAAGGTTTGATATCCTTTTAGACCAAACAGGATCAGCTGCCATGTTGTTTCCTGTGGAAAGGCACATGGTTTCCATTTCTTGGCATGATGAGCCCAATAAAGTGTTGACAGTCCTTTTTAAATTATCAACAAGTTTAAAGGCAAAACCTTTCCTTTGTAACCAAAAAGTCAATTGGGATTTGTCATAAATACATTGTACTAATTATCATTCAGAAAATTGTTGCTTTTTTCTTTACTACAAACTTGGCAGCAATTTACAGTTCATTAGATATCCAATAAAAAAGAAAATTACCAGCATAATTATTTTTCAATTTGTTAAACCCGCAAAGAAATTACTTTGTGTTTAAGTAACAGCCACTCAACATTCAATACTTCTTTGGAAAAGAGGCCAGCATATTATCCACTCCTGCAAATGGATCTCACACATATTTACATGGCGATAAAATGAACACAATTTATTGAGCCAAGTCGTCAATGAGATGGCACTGGAGAAGATGAAGATCGATTGTAATTCTGATTATTAGGTTCTGGGATGAATGTAACATCAACAAAAACAGGAGCACTTGGTGTCTTCCTTTCCCGATAAATAGCTCCTGCTTCTGCAGTGCTTAAATCCTTCTCAGGTGGTTGTACTGTCAGGTCCATTGTATCACTGCTTGTCTGATTGGCTTCAAGCAATTTGCTGGATGTTTCTTTGTTTTCGACACTATCGTCTACATGAGTATTGTTCGACTTAGAACAGGGATTAACAGTTCCAAGAAAACGACTGAACACATTTGGTTTTGATGTGGAACGGTTTTTGGCCGTTGTGTAACTAACCACAATTGGGAAGTCCTCTGGAAATAGAAAAGTCAATTATTCAGAAATATAACTTCAAAGACACATGTCAGTAAATTATTGATTCAAGAATTACTTGAAAATATTATATGAATCAGTTGTCACATGCTGTAATAAAGAATAAGAAGAATTTGTAAGAGACTTACCATTTAATTGAGGTAGGGGAAAGGTTTGATTTTCTTTCATGCAGGGATATTTTATTTCCTTTTAGCTAAATATAATTTCTTTTTGTTTTCCAACACAAGCACCAAATTTTAGTCTTTTGGTGAAAACAACAAGTCAATATGACCTTCACATAAGCACCAAATTTCATTTTGTGGCATCCAAATTAGATTTCTGAGCTGTATCATCTTCCGTTTGGACCAACAGACATCATAAATGTCTTTTAGTGAAACCCCATGTTAATTTAACCATCCTTTAAGTGGTAGTGAAAACAAAATTTTCAAGATGGATGCAGTGGTGGCCATATTGGATGTCCACGCTGCACCATTTTCATTTATGTGTGTTAAATTTCATGGCATTACTCCAAAAGGTGTGGGAATAACAGCAATAACATCATTGTGCTAACAGACAGACAGATAACAGACAAAACATCATCCCATAAGATCTTTTGGTCTATAACCAGCTGAGCTAATAAAGCTAGTACAAAAATGAAAAATGCAAAGAAGACATTTGTTTATTTATGAAACAACATCCATAAGGCATCACAATTACTTTCACATTAGCATAAATTTACATCTATTCAGTTTGAATTAGAATCTAATAGAAGATAATACAGAGCTTCATGATCCATCCATACATTATGGGCTCATAAAATATATAAAGTCTGATTAGACTTGAATGCACTCACATTTTCCTTGGAAACTTGCTAATTTTACTTAATTGCATAAATTTTTTGTGAATACTAATTATTATAAATAGGTACAAAATATGAATAGGGGTGTAAAAATTGATGACAACTGTGAGTAATTTTGATTTTCTTACAACCTTAGTACACGTCTTTCAAATTTGCATGCCAGATTAAAGTAATCAATATATACCATTCCTTGTTTTATTTAGATGTTTCATTTTTAAGCACTATAAATACTACTGGCTTTAAAAAAATACCACAAAGGACAAATAGGCTTTGTTTTATCACCATGTGTGGCAACAGTGGTGTGGTGGAAATTTTTACCATTTAATGTGGCAAAATGGGTGTGGTGATATGCTTTACCACTGCATGTGGCAACAGGGAGTGTGGTGATATGCTTTACCACTGCATGTGGCAACAGGGAGTGAGGTGATATGCTTTACTACTGCATGTGGCAACAGGGAGTGTGGTGATATGCTTTTACTACTGCATGTGGCAACAGGGATTGTGGTGATATACTTTACTACTGCATGTGGCAACAGGGAGTGTGGTGATATGCTTTGTTGTTGTTGGGCTTAACGCCATTTTTCAGCACAGGATAGGCTATTCATGGCGGCCAGTATTAATGGTGGAGGAAGAAACCGGGAAATCACCGGAAAGAACCATGACTCACGAGAAGCTACTGGCAAGCTTTCTCACATATCCACATTCGCCGAATCCTAGACTCGAACACACGCAGACAGAAGTGAGATGGCAGTGATCCTCAAAGCGCTGTCCGTTACGGATCACTGCCATCTCACCTCTGTCTGCGTGAGTTCGAGTCCAGGATTCGGCGAATGTGGATATGTGAGAAAGCTTGCCAGTAGCTTCTCGTGGGTCGTGGTTCTTTCCGGTGATTTCCCGGTTTCTTCCTCCACCATTAATACTGGCCGCCATGAATAGCCTCTCGTGTACTGAAAAATGGCATTAAGCCCAACAACAACAACAAAGCAACAGGGGACATGGTGATATGTTTTACCATTGTGTGTGGCAACTGGGAGTGTGGTGATTTGCTTTACCATGGCATGTGGCAACACTGTGATGTTTCACCATTGTAATTAGCTACAGCAGGTGTGGTGGTATGCTTTACCAATGTATGTGGCAATTGGAGGGGGTGTTGGCATGCTTTGAATATCAGCTTAGTTTATATTTAATTGCAACTCTGCAGTTGTGATTAACTGACCAATAAAAAGGACGAAAATGTGTAAGCCAAGAATTCAATGTGCTGCAATATTTACCTTGGTGGACTTTGCTGCATATTTCGTATATAATATCCTCCCGTTTACACTGCTTTAGACAGTTTATTACATGTTCCAAGGCCTCTGCTGTATCGCCTTTCCATACCCTCCAGTCCTGTAGGTACCCATTCACTGCAAATTTATGTTGGCTTCCTATAAAAAAAATCACAGACCATATTATGTACAAAAAGTACCATACAATATTAAAGTCTATGTAATCCACACCCAACTGTATAACATTTTGTTCAATACACATCCAACAATGTTTTGTGCAATATTGTTTTCATTTTGTTTTTACACTATTTGTCTGCACAAGATACATGGCAGCCAGTATAATGGGTTAAGAAAGACCCAAGGAAAACCCAGGAAAAAAAATCATTGACCTACTGGACACAACTGGCAAGCTTTCTCACATATCAGGCCTGCCAACCCCGATGAGTCTGTCTCAGCAAGGCTGCTGATTTTTTCTGTAAGTTTGACCAGTTTTCAGTAAGGTGTAAAACAATATTATAAACTGTTACTTTAAAGCTCGAAAAGGTAATTAAAAGTTTGGTATTCAAAATATGCAGCGAAAATAAACATTATGTTCAACTGAAGAGATTTTAAAGTACGTGTAGACGTTATTTACCACTAGCACATCTGCACAAACTCAAGTTCCAACCCTTATAAAGCTCAATGGCTTGTTGCTGTCTCTTAACAAGATGTAATTCTTATCTTTTTCCATTGCACATGACAAAATCATATCTCCCACCACAAGTCATACTCAAATTGGCATGAGATGTCCAAAATATATAATTGTGTCCGTTCCATCTTTTATTCACAAAAATCAGAATATTCCTTTTTATTCTTCAGTGATGATTATTAAAACTTTTTAAGAGGCTTATTTTCCTTTATGTCTTAAACATGCATCGCTTGCTGGACACCATTTTTAAACAAATTCAAAAATCAACAATTGGATCATTCAGATGCTTCACATTAACAAATACTGGCAGTTTCATGCGTTTGAGGTGCTGCTATAAAGTTAGTCTGGTTCCCTGACAAATTTCATTAACTCTAATATGAAACCTGGATCCAAATCAAACACAGATGATCAATTTTCCATAGTTTTTGCTTTTATGCCATAAGTCCATACTTTATGGGTAATTTTCGCAAGAGTTACGGCAAAATCATAGGAGTTGGCAGGTCTGACATACCTATATTTCCCAAACCAAGGCTTGTATCAAGATAGATAACAAGTTTACATGAAAAAACTAACCACCTACATTAATTTAAATAAAAGCACATTTACTAATTTAAATGATTTCACACTATTGTTTTATGATTGACCGTTTTTGTACAATTTATACAAACCTTTATACTTTTCCACAGTAACTTCATACTTGGCAGGTTGTGGATGGTTTCTGAATAATTCTTGAGCAAGGGTCCAAATCTGTCGATCTATTCTGTCTTCTATTTCTTTCTGGGACATTGTCAGAACTAAGAAAATATAAATGAGATAGGTAAAACTTCTGACTGAACATATTTTCATCCCTTTAACTAGTACTGGTATATTAATTACTATGAGGAAATAGGAGAAATTAACTGGCTTTGATTTTTAACTTTCACAGGTATCTTAGTCTTTTTAATGTGATATCTGACATATCTGTAATCAAACAATAATGAAGAAAAAATATATTGTGTGTGTGTGATTTGGATTTTTAACGTAACTTTAACAATTTTTTTCAGTTATATCGCATTGATGTCTGCAGTGTGGCAGTTTATAGTGATGTCGAGCACTGGGACATCATATCGCAGACATGTAGCGTGATGTCCCACCTATTCACATTATCCTAACACCAGGCTGACCAGTCCTAACACTAACCTCTTAATGCTGAGCACCAAGCGAGGCAGCTGTTAGTACCATTTTTATAAGTCTTTAGTATGACTCAGCCAGGGTTCTAACCAGCGACCTCCTGCACCTGAGGTAGTCACTCTAACCACTAGGCCACCCGAGTGGCTGTATTTTCCTGAACCACCTAAAACTGTAGCTAGAGTAAACTAAGTAGGTCAACATTACTTAGTTTTTAATATGTGTGATATGCAATCTTCCAAATGTAAAGCTTGATGACAACACATGTATACTGTAAGAAGAAAGAAAGTAAATATAACAAGCTATTTATAATAATACAAAAATACTGATATTATTGACATTTTGGGGGTTCTAGTGATAAAAAATTAAAGATGATCAGAGAAATGAAAATAAACTGATATTGATAATCATGTTCCTTGTGGGATTAGTAATGACGATAACTAAAGTCCAATGTTCCTAACAAAATATGACTAATCAATTTATAATAAAATTTGTACAATTATTTGAGAGAAAATATTTAAAAATATAAAAATACAAAATATATAAGCAATACCTTTGAAGAGATCTTTTATGGATATAATCCTGTTTGGTTTTATTTTGTAAGACCTTAATCAGATGTCAAATTATATCGGAGAAGATAATCCCACCTAAGGTCTAATCTTGTCTTCTTATGGCCAAAATGAGTTATTTCCCTTGTTGTAAGCTTTCCCCTTATCAATCAATCCCCAATGCCTGCATCAAAGTCTGACAATTCCTATTTTTAGAAATACAAGACTAAAATGTTAGGTCACTGTGTCCTACTTTTATCCATATAATGGATGTATTGAAAATGTTCACACCATTAAGTTACATAAATGCACATTCAAGACTTTTTGAGATATGAAACAAACGCAAAGAAAAAAAATAATTACTCTGATGCCTGTCTCAATCATGATGATAAAAACATGCCACATCCATGATAAAAACATGCCACATCCATGATAAAAACATGCCACATCCATGATAAAAACATGCCACATCCATGATAAAAACTTTTCACATCCATTATAAAAACTTCTCACATCCATATATCATCCATATATCAGAGAAAATTTATAAATCAGTAAATCAGGGCAATTACCTGCATAAACCAGAACAATAATGTACTTATTTATACAAATTTCTTTCTGACAGTCAAAGACTTAATCTGAGGCAAATTAAAATTTTTACTGTGTGTAAAGACCATACATTTAAGTAATGGCTGCCGGAAAGTTGTCATTTCTAACATTTAAACAAAAATTTTTGGAATCAAGATCTCTCTGATTTTGTGTAATTTCTAATATTTTTAAACAAATACAAGACTCAAGATCTCCCAGATTGTGTCATTTCTAACAATTTAACAAAAAACTACTAGAACCAAAATCTCCCAGATCTCGAGTCATTTGTAACAATTTAACAAAAAATTACTAGACTCAAGATCTCCCCAGGTTTTGTGTTTGTCTCTGATGATGATCACCTAAGGTCTTTAAATAGCAACTCAATTTAAACATTTTAAAGGTTTGTAAGCCAAGCTGAAACCCTACTTTGTAAAGTATAATACTGATTTATAACATTGATTATAATACTAATTTATAATATTGACTATAATACTGATGTATAATATTAACTGTAATAATAATTTATATTATTGACTACAATACTGATTTATAATATTGACTGTAATACATATTTATAATATTTACTGTAATACTGATGTACAATATTGACTATAATACTGATTTATAATATTTACTATAATACTGATGTATAATATTGACTATAATACTGATTTATAATATTGACTAATACTGATGTATAATATTTACTATAATACTGATTTATAATATTTACTATAATACTGATTTATAATATTTACTATAATACTGATTAATAATATTGATTATAATACTGATTTATATATTGACTATAATACTGATTTATAATATTGATTACTATACTGATTTTTAATATTGATTATAATACTGATTTATAATATTGACTATAATACTATTTATAATATTGACTGTAATACTGATTTATAATATTGATTATAATACTGATTTATAATATTGACTATAATACTGATTTATAATATTGACTATATTACTATTTATATTATTGACTATAATACTGATTTATAATATTGATTATAATACTGATTTATAATATTGACTATATTACTATTTATATTATTGACTGTAATACTGATTTATAATACTGACTATAATACTGATTTATAATATTTATGTTAATATTTATTTATAATAGACTATGATACTGTCGATCGTTTGCTTGGTTTTAATGGCACTTTAAACATGTCATTGGAAGTATCATGCTTTGGAAATGGACTAGAATATGGAACTACATAAAAATGTTGCATTATGTAACACAAATCATACCTTTTTTACAATATAGCTCATCTTTCCTGGAACGTTTCAGCATATGGTCTAGAGTTTCATCCAGTTGCTCCTTTGTTAAGTGCCGCTTACCCCTGCCCCTGTTTCTCCGTCTAATGCAGACGATGACTATGATAATTATAATGGCCACTAAACAAACTGAGCCGAGGACTGCTCCAATTATTGTGTGTGTATCAATTGATGATTTGCTGGCTTCCTGCTGTTCGTAAATAATGCTATCACAATCTGTGATGTCTACGAAAAAAGAAACATAGATCTTTAGTGCAAGATGCAGAGAATTATCAATTTCAGTAAACGTCTAAGATGAGACACAAAGAATTATCAATGAAATATATCCCAAAGTGAGTCTATAGAATTATCAATAAAATATATGCCTAAAGTGAGATGTAGAGAATTGTCAATGAAATATATGCCTAAGTGAGATGTAATTATCTATTAAATATATGCCTAAAGTGAGATGTAATTATCTATGAAATATATGCCTAAAGTGAGAGACAGCGAATTATCAATGAAATACATCCCCAAATATATCCCCAAAGTGAGATGTAGAGAATTATCAATAAAATATATGCCTAAAGTGAGATTAGAGAATTGTCAATGAAATATATGCCTAAAGTGAGATGTAATTATCTATGAAATATATGCCTAAAGTGAGATGTAATTATCTATGAAATATATGCCTAAAGTGAGATGTAATTATCTATGAAATATATGCCTAAAGTGAGATGTAATTATCTATGAAATATATGCCTAAAGTGAGAGACAGTAAATTATCAATGAAATACATCCCCAAATATATCCCCAAAGTGAGATGTAAGAATTAGCAAAAAATATATGCCAAAAGTGAGATGTAGATAATTACCTATGAAATAATGCCTAAAGTGAGATGTTAAGAGGTAACTATATTTCAATTGTACATTAAGCAATACTATTTATGGTGAATATTTTCCCCTAATATTTCAGTTGTATATTATAGGATTTCACTTCTCTATTATTATCCCATAATTATAAATTGTTACTGTACATCTGATGAAAGATATTTTGGCATCCTGATCTACAAAACATGATGCAGTTGTGATCCTTTTATGGGTTTAATGCCATTTCTCCTTACAATGCTATTATTGGCAGCTAGTATAACTGGTGGAAGAATAACCAGGGAACACTCCCAGCAGAACCACTGACCCACAAGAAGCTAGTGGCAAGCTTTCTTATGTGCTCAACCAAGCCTGAGACTCAGACCCAGACACACACAGGTGGGATTCCAGTAATCTGGAATGGATACCACTTGTCCACTCTGGGCCCCATAGAATGTGTATTAGTAATTAACCTTGTAAAATAGTAATGAACCTTGTATAATTTTACCTTTTACAACTGGTCCGCATCTGTTATCCTTTGTACCATTGCTTTTTTCGATCACACATCTGTTTTCCTTTGCACAACTGAAATTTACAAAAAATAAAGTAAAATCAACATTTATCATTGGTATTCATATTTATGAATTTAATATTTGATGAAAACACAAATTGATAGGCTTATGAATAATTAGCCTTTTATGAGGCATTATAAGGCTACATCAGTATCAATTACTTTAGCCTTCTATGAGGCATTATAAGGCTACATTAGTATCAATTACTTTAGCCTTCTGTGAGGCATTATAAGGCTACATCAGTATCAAATATTTATTCTGTTCAAATACCCATCCACACACACAACCCCACTGACAAAAGTGAAACAAAAGTCAACCAATGTATAAAAATACAGCAAGCAGGTACAAATGTGTCTTAAAACTTCATTAAAGCGCAAATATAATTTGTACAGATGTAATTAGAATAAGTAGCAGCACAAAACAAGAGACCCTTGAAGGCACTGATGCTCTACTGGCCCTAAAGTAGAATTGACAAGTCTGTTTCTGTCCTAATTTTAAATCACTTAACTAGTGATTATTGAAATCATCTCAGGTATTCCATCATAGCTAATTTAATAATAAACATGCTTGTTATAAGTCTGAGTTAATATGTTCATATTTGCATGACAAAATTTGTCACAGCCTTAGACCTTAAACCAGTTTCTATGAAAAGATGATCACCAAAATCATCTCAGATATTGTCAGCAGATACCCCCATGCTAAAATTTATTTATCCATAATTAGTATTTTGCTTGGAAAAAATGATGATATTGAAATGCCTCATTTGAAGTAATTTTTGCAAGCTATAGATGACATTCCACTTTGATCACCTATGGCTGCTTGGATTTCCAAGTTGTTCATGGGAATAGATAAATGAAAATGTGCCATCAAAGACAAAATGTAGCAATCTCTAGTACAGCTAAAACAAATGAACAGAAGACCTTGGACTTTGAATTCAATGTTTGAGTGCTGAACTTCTTTACTTAAAAAGAGTGAAATACACAGTCTGGTCCAAACTCCTTTGTAATATGAATTCATATTGAATAAAATGTTTTTGTGAAAGCCTATGTCAATGACACAGTACTGAGAAGCTACTGAAATCTGGAAAAAACAATTTGATTGGCTGATGAGATCTGATGATATAATATGTCCTTGTAACTATGACATGAAATTACTGTTAGCCCAACCATGAAACATTTCACTGCTGATTGTGACATTTAGCCTAACCATGGACCATTTCACTGCTGTTTGTGACATTTAGCCTAACCATGGACCATTTCACTGCTGTTTGTGACATTTAGCCTAACCATGGACCATTTCACTGCTGATTGTGACATTTAGCCTAACCATGGATGTTTCACTGCTGATTTTGACATTTAGCCTAACCATGGATGTTTCACTGCTGTTTGTGACATTTAGCCTAACCATGTACCATTTCACTGCTGATTGTGACATTTAGCCTAACCATGGACCATTTCACTGCTGATTGTGATATTTATCCTAACTGTGGACCATTTCACTGCTGATTGACATTTAGCCTAATCATGAACCATTTCACTGCTGATTGTGACAATTTTATCTCTCAAACCCAAAATGTCATGGACCATTTTACTGCTGATTGTGACATGCTTACTGCATTAGCCTCTGCTTATTCTTCATAACATTTAATGAGTGGTACAGTGGAATGACTGAAGGAAGTGTCTCTAAAGTGTACAGCAGAATGACTGCAGAAAGTGTGTCTCTAAAGTGTACAGAATAATGACTGCAGTGAGTGTGTCTCTAAAGTGTACAGTAGAATGACTGTAGGAAGTGCCTCTCAAGCATACTGTGGGATTGAAAAATGTGTCTCTAAAGTGTACAGCAAAATAACTGCAGAAATTGTCTCTCTAAAGTATACAGAAGAATGACTGCAGAAGCATGTTTCTAAAATGTACAGTAGAATGACTACAGGAAAGTGCATCTCTAAAGTCTTCAGTATAATGACTGCTGAGAGTTTTCGAAAGTGTATGGTAGAATGATAACAGGAAAGTGTTCTCTAAAGGGTACAGTAAAATGACAGCAGTGTGTCTCTAAAGTATACAGTTGAATGACTGCATGAAGTGTGTCTCTAAAGTGTACAGCAGAATGACTGCAGAAGCATGTCCCTGAAGTGTTTAGCAGGAAGTGTCTCTAAAGTGTACAGTATAATGACTTAGTGTCTATAAGGTGCACAGTGGAATGACTCTAGAAAGTGTCTCTAAAGTGTATAGTAGAATTACTGCAGGAAGTGTCTCTAAAGTGTACATTATAATGACTTAGTGTCTATAAGGGGCACAGTGGAATGACTCTAGAAAGTGTCTCTAAAGTGTATAGTAGTATTACTGCAGGAAGTGTCTCTAAAGTGTACAGCAGAATGACTGCAGCAAGTGTGTCTTTAAAGTGTACAGTAGAATGAATGCAGGAAGTGTGTCTTTAAAGTGTACAGCAGAATGACTGCAGGAAGTGTCTCTAAAGTGTACAGCAGAATGACTGCAGGAAGTGTTTCTCTAAAGTGTACAGTAGAATAATTGCAAGAAAGTTTTTATAAAGTGTACAGTAGAATGACTGCAGAAGTATCCCTAAAGTATACAGTAGAATGACTAAAGCATGTCTCTAAAGTGTACAGCAGAATGACTGCAGGAAGTGTGTCTCTAAAGTATACAGTAGAATGACTGTAGGAAGTGTCTCTAACTGTACAGCAGAATGATTACAGGTAATTGTTCTCTAAAGTGTAAAGCATAATGACTGCAGGAAGTGTGTCTCTAAAGTGTGCAGTAGAATGACTGCAAGAAGTGTCTCTAATGTGTACAGCAGAATGACTGCAGAAGCATGTCTCTAAAGTGTACAGCTGATTGACAGCAGGATATCTAAAGTGTACAGTACAATGACTGCAGATATGTGTCTCTAAAGTATACAGCTGAATGACTGCAGGAAGTGTGTCTCTAAACTGTAAAATAGAGTGCAGGAAGTTTTATCTCTAAACTGTAAAACTGAATGACTGAAAGAAGTGTCTCTAGTGTACAACAGAATGACTGAAGGAAGTGCGACTCTAAGGTGTACAACATAATGATTGCAGGAAGTGTGACTCTAAGGTGTAGAACAGAATGACTGCAGGAAGTGTGACTCTAAGGTGTAGAACAGAATGACTGCAAGATGTGTGTCTCTAAATCATACAGAAAATGATGGTCAGAAGTGTGTCACAATAAATACTAAGATAGTAATAATTATCTTTAAATTTTCAGGTCAGCAAGTTTGAACCAAAATTTATTTTACTGGCAACAATGATCAATGAAGTATTTTTATCAGACCTTTGTAAGGTGGAGATCTCATTAAAACATAAAAGAGCAACTGAATAAGACCTATAAAATCTTAAAGAATAATACTATCAGAAATAGCTGCTTCTGTTACATTTTTATATCAAAATTCTGAATAGAATCATTTTATTTTGAATACATATACTGACATATAAACTCTATTTAAACAGGTTCATGATACTTTACTAATGCTATTTCATACAGGTTCATGACACTGTACTATTGCTATTTCATACAGGTTCATGACACTGTACTATTGCTATTTCATGCAGGTTTATGACTGTACTATTGATATTTCGTACAGGTTCATGACACTGTACTATTGCTATTTCATACAGGTTCATGACACTGTACTATTGCTATTTCATACAGGTTCATGACACTGTACTATTGCTATTTCATACAGGTTCATGACACTGTACTATTGCTATTTCATACAGGTTCATGACACTGTACTATTGATATTTCATACAGGTTCATGACTCTATACTATTGCTATTCCATATAGGTTCATGACAATTTACTTATGCTATTTCATACCGATGCATGACACTGTTCTATTGCTATTTTCATACAGGCTCATGGCAGAGTACTATTGTTTTTTTCTTGCATTCATATTTACCTGAATCAGAGTTTTAAAAAAAAAGACTTAAGTGGAATGTAAATGATGAATTGTGGTGCAAGTAAGGCAGTATAGTCAAATACACCATACTATTAAGACATTTCTTGCCGGTATGTCCATACCATAATATTTACTTGAGGGACCAGTACAATACCAGCAAAATGTCAAATCTATTTGCATACCGATGATGACTCAGCATTTTTGTACCATACATTTACTCTGCCTGATATAAGAAACATATTGATCAGTAGCATTATAATATAAACAGACTACATATCAATGAAGAAAGTGATGAATATACTAAATTCCTCAAGATCATTTAATTTAATTGTAAAATGCTGATAAATTATGTTAAATGCACAAACTGTTATTATGGGAGTTGAAAAATTAGGAAACCTTACAGGTGTGGATGGATTGTACTGTGGTATTTTGTATATAATGTTACTATAAATAACAAAATAGGATCCATTACTGTATCCACTTTATAACAAGAATAAACTTATACTTAGGTACTGTACAATGATGGAGGACTGTACCACAACTAAACACTTTAATAAAACATGGGGTAAGTACTTTAAAAGGAGGGAATACTGTACCACAGATAAATACTTAAATAACAAAGTATGTGGTAGGTACTTTACAGTGAGGGAGAATTGTACCACAAATAAACACCTAAATAACAAACTATCAGGTAGGTACATTACGGTGAGGGAATACTGTTCCACAGCTAAATACTTCAATAACAAAGTAAGGGGGATGTAGACTTCATGACACATGTATGTAAATTGTGAGAAGATAGAAAAAAGTGGGATGTAATTTTACAGAAATTGCCATAAACAGAGAAAGAATTATAAAATGGAAAAATGGAAGGAGATGAAACCTACACATGTATGAAACACAATGACTTTGATGATATGTCCTTCTGATGCAAAAAGGTACTGAAATTTAATCAATGCAGATAAATCTTCCATAGCGGAAATCATCCATATTTGTTTTTAAAAAAAATGAAATTGTTTTTGCAAGATTTACAATTTTTGGACGTAATTCCATTCCACTTTGATAAGCTTTTTCCATGAGATGAGAAATATAAAAAGTGCCACAAAATGTTTGTTTTTTTACATGAGAATAAAAAAAAATTAATTTTTCAATAACACTGAAACTAAAAACTATTACAAACTGTTGACATCTTTACTTCTGATGTTCCAAAGGTCAGTTGAGTTTCCAAGTAATATTTGATTGTTGATTAACAAAAATGTATTCTTTGCATCATACTGCAGTACTTTTGGAAACTGCTTTATAATTCCTCCAGAACACACAGCTGGTTCTATTATAAAAAAATTTATAACATTACTAAAGGTGAGTCCATTTGTATGTATTAAATTACTAAAGGTGAGTACATGTATTCAATAAAAAAAAATAATTATTCAGCCATTAAATACTAAGCACACTCTTCAGTCACTTTCTATTGCTTTTGAATGACTCAAAAGGTTTTGAAACTTAGTAAAATAAGAAAACATTAGTATAACAAAATTTTCTCAGACATAGTATAGGACAATGATTTTCAATATTTATTCATTGTTTTGCAATCTTTTTATTGTCTGTTCACGGAAACATTACTGAGAAAATCTTAAATCCTGCAAGTTTGACTCCTTCAAGAACTTCCATCACCACCATATAAATATACTTTGAAAAATCTCCTGGAAATGAAGACAAAAAAAGGATTTCTTTGGTGGATGTTGCAGAAATTGTTAACCACATGTATGGCTATGCATTTACAAAATACAAGAAGATCCCAATTTTATGCAGTAAATAGCAAGCATTTTGCACACTGCTGGCAAGAAAATAGTATTAATTCTAAGCCAAAATCAGAAGTTGGAGAAGCTGATGATATGGCTGTCATGTATTGGCAAACACTAGCTGGTAGGGAGTTGCTGCCAGACATAGATTGGCTTCCTGCACTGCTTCCTTAACACAGGATTCAGGAAAAGGAATCTGATTTTGGCAAGAAACAAAGTATGTTGATAATTTTCATGTTCAATTAATGCAATGTTTTGAACATGGAGTAAATATTTTGGTACTGATGAATGCTGATGTGGGTGGGTGGGAGTGTATATATATATATATATATATATATATATATATATATATATATATATATATATATATATATATATATATATATATATACACACACACAATGTATATATATATATGTATGAACAGTAGGTAACAAACTATATATATATATATATATATATATATATATATATATATATATATATATATATATATGATAAGTAGATAAAAATCTCTCTCTCTCTCTCTCTCTCTCTCTCTCTCTCTCTCTCTATATATATATATATATATATATATATATATATATATATGAGACAGTCTAAACACACCAAACTGAAATGGTTATGAACCTCACAATCATACATGTTTTATGATATGTTTCCAGAGACAACAAAATCAATAGTGAAATCTTTCTCAGCAAGGACAATGCTTACAAAAGACAAAATTGATGGATACCTTTGGTCATGATTTTTGTATGAACTTTTACCACTGTATAAAGTATATCAGTCCATTAAATTCATGTGAGTGAAAAGGCTAACTAATAGATGTGGTGACTATATCTGCTTCCAATGTGGTGATTGCATCTGCTTAAAATCAGGCAACCGTATCTGCTTACAATGTGGTGATTGCATCTGCTTAAAATCAGGCAACTGTATCCACTTACAATGTGGTGATTGCATCTGCTTAAAATCAGGCAACTGAATCCGCTTACAATGTGGTGATTGCATCTACATACAATGTGACAATTATATCTACTTAAAATGTGGCAATTATATTTGCTTACAAAGTGGTAATTATATATGATTACAAAATGGAAATTATATTTGCTTACAGTGTTGCAACTGCATCCACTTGTGACATGGTGACTGTATCTGCTTACAAAGAAAAAAGTCTAAAATGCTATCTCTTGGTCTGATGGCAGCAGTGATCAGAATTGTTCAAGTTTATTACATGCATATGCATTATTACATGGTATTATTACATATTATTATTATTACATGTTTGGTTTAGTGTTTGATATTTATGTCACAGGTGTTTCCTTAGATGGCTAAACCTCAATATTCTTAGATACACCAAAACAAACTTGTATAAATTTCAATCTGTTATCAAGTCTATGTGGTAAAGATAATATTTGGAAAATGTGAAAGAGGGAATAAATAATGAAAATGAACTGTGCTTTTGTTCCAAAATCTGGTGAAGTCCTCCAATATAGTGCATGAATACATCTCAGCCCCATTACCTGAACATATCCTTGTGCCATAGAAAATTTGTTCTTTCTCCAAACTCAGAACAAAATATGTATGTAGTTTTTTGTTAAGTGAATTGCACCTCCATGTAAAGTGTATACCTAAATCTGCCACATCATGTAATGCTTGACAGATCCAAAGTCATTCTAATAATTCAGCTAATGATCTGCCATGTTATGGCAGACAGATCCAAATCCACTCTATTAATTCATCTTATGATCTGCCATGTAATGGCAGACAGATCCAAATCCACTATTAATTCTACTTGTTATCTGCCATGTAATGGCAGACAGATCCAAATCCACTATTAATTCTACTTGTGATCTGCCATGTAATGGCAGACAGATCCAAATCCACTCTATTAATTCTACTTGTGATCTGCCATGTAATGCTTAACAGATCCAAATCCACTCTATTAATTCTAGTTGTGATCTGCCAGATCCAAATCTTGTTTGACAGATCCAAATCTACCCAATTCATTCTACAAAAGTGTAAAATTGACCTTTCACAACCTACAAGTGACTCTTCAGGAAAAAGTCAAAAATAACATCCAACAATGGCAAGATAACTAACAAGATTTGTGAATTTCAACCAGCACTTTTGGTGGTGTGGCAAGACTGGCAGACAGACAGACAGAGAGAAAACAATATCCTGAACCCTAAAACACTGACATAACATTGTGCATGTACCCACTTGTAAGTTGAGTCCTTTTGCAAATGCCCAGACCATATCTGCATTCACACAAAGATCTGAGTCTATGTAGTTTGAAAAAAAAAACAAGAAAGACCCTGATCTCCACTGGCAGTGTCATCTGCAGATGGATTTGACTTATAAGTGAGAACATATGGTAAATGAATTAAATTTTATACACTTACTTTCTCAAAGGCTTACAAGTCTCGTACTGGTCCACTGAGTCAGACCACATGTCCTTTGCCAAGCAGTTCTCACACACACCTGACATGTAAGAAACAAAGTCTCAGAATCTTTGAATACTAAACACAAAGCAAATTTGGGAAATCTTAAAATACTAATATCATCATTAAGAACAAAAAAGATCAAAGGGCCATTCTTAGTAATGATTACTATAGTTAAAACATGACATTATTGCATCAAAAGGTATGCAACACATGGGACATTCAGAACGATTTCAATTTTTAAGTGACCTTGACCTTGCCCAAAGGATAGACTGAAGACAGAGGTGTATACACATAAATGAGTAATGGGGAATAGATATGGATTGTTATAGTAGGAATATAAGCTGTTGATAGGGATGGAATATAAAGAATATTCATTAGAAAGACATGGAATACAAAAAATATTCATTACAAAGATATGGAATATGAAGAATATTCATTCCAAAGACATGGAATATAAAGCATATTCATTACAAAGACATGGAATAGAAAGAATATTCATTACAAAGACATGGAATACGAAGAATATTCATTGCAAAGACATGAAATATAAAGCATATTCATTCCAAAGACATGGAATATAAAGCATATTCATTACAAAGACATGAAATACAAATAATATTCATTACAAAGACATGGAATACGAAGAATATTCATTCCAAAGACATGAAATATAAAGCATATTCATTCTAATGACATGGAATACAAAGCATATTCATTGCAAAGACATGGAATATAAAGCATATTCATTACAAAGACACGAATATAAAGCATATTCATTGCAAAGACATGGAATATAAAGCATATTCATTAGTGTAATGTGTCAAATTTTGAGCAAGTAATGAACCTCAAAATTGAATACACTGTACCTTAAAACTATTACAGTCAAGTGAGCAAGTTTTATGTGAAGGGTCACTTTGACATCTTTCCCATGTCAGTTAATTTAGAGTTGACCCAGGTTTTGCAACAATGTCCTGGGAAAGTAAACATTAAAGTTGCTGACCACAATTGCTTAATGGGAACACCATCTCAAATAGTCATTTAGCAAAGGGAAGTTAGTATGCATTGTGTTTCTCAGATTAAAGGCTGTCAAAATCTGACAAAAGAAACAATTATCTTGAGGAAAAAATTAGTACTGTCTGATTACAATTGGTCATTTTAACTTAAAGCATACTCTTGGAAGTAATGACTTTGGCAAATTTCCTCTGTCAGATTTTCCTGCAAGAGGAACAAGAATTGAATGACTCCAAGGAATAATTTAAGAGTAGTTCTTTCAGTTTTTTCCTTGTTAAGACAAGTATGGGGAACAGGTGGCTGTCCTGTAGGCAAAGGCAGGCCTTTGGAGCTAGGATGCACATTTTCTTGAAAGAACTGCATTAAGGTATGCAATGTTAATTTTTCATGCAATTTTTTATTTTGTATGTTTTGTAAATGTGTTTGATATGACCTGTATCAATAATATGCATTGTTTTTTTGAATTCCTGAAAATATTTTGATATGCTAGAGTTGTTTATGCAATTTATTTCTTATTTTTATAGTTATTAGTTCATCGACAGAACTTACTGATTGCATACGATCCATATTTTCAGATGAGTAGGATTTCATAGGGTTATATGAAATCATTTCTTTTGTTAGGATGATACTTATTATTGTGATTTAATGATAATTGCATATCTTTATCTGATTTTTTATGCTTAAAGAATCCTGTAGGTTAGGGATTGCTGTGAGCTAGAAGTTACTGAATCTTTTGCAATAGTAATCGAAAGCATCTATCTTATTGAATGGACTGACTAGGTTGGATGCCTAAGGAGTCATTTAGTAGCATATGAAGAAAAATATGGTAAGGTTTGTTTATTTACACCGCTCACGTTAATTTATAGTCAGTCACTGTGAAGTGAGGGTGATGATCTATCGGATTAGGTCAGACTTAGATGTATATTACAGGGATCATTTGTAACTAGATATAATGAAAGTACCTTACTCAAAGTACAGTCTAAATTTGTAAGCACCATTAATCATTAAGGTCACCTTATGTCAGAATTTATACAGAGTTTGGATAGTTTGTGCATTCTGGGAAGAAAAGTGAGTGAAATTTATATATGTATGTAAAGAGGGTGATACAAATGGAGGCTAAATGGTTATCTTATCATTCAGGGAAACAATGGAACATTCTGAGACAGTCCAAATGACGGAAGTCAGGATAAGAGATGAAACTGTGAGGATAGAAGGAGCAAGAAAGATCAAACATATACATGTGATGGTGGGAAGATGTGGGATACATGGAGACAAAGACAAGAAGCAATGCTAAGTGATGCAAATCAGGCATGGACATTGTGCCTCATTTCACCACCCTGATCATCATGACAAAATGAATCCAATAATAAAACATTGCTATTGAAACTCTGTAAACATACATTTGCTTGAATTGAAGCCGACAATATTTTTTTATTTTTTTATTAAATTGTTTATTTCCTGCTCTTGTCAAAAGGTGGCTTGTATTGTATTGTTTCTTCTCAATAGTTATGCGGAGTTCTCTAATTATATTTTATCTATCCAATCACACTGGGCAATAAAATTAAGAGGACATCTTCTAGATAACGACAGTCAGATCTATTTAACCAGCCCTCCTGAATAGAGGGAACATCATTACAATTAGAAAGGAATGGAATATAAAGCATATTCATTACTAAGTCATGGAATATAAAGCATATTCATTACAAAGACATGGAATATAAAGCATATTCATTACAAAGATATGGAATATAAAGCATATTCATTACTAAGACATGGAATATAAAGCATATTCATTACCAAGACATGGAATACAAAGCATATTCATTCCAAAGACATGGAATATATAGCATATTCATTACAAAGACATGGAATAGAATGCATATTCATTACAAAGTCATGAATATAAAGCATATTCATTATAAAGACATTGAATATATAGCATATTCAATACAAAGGCATGGAATACAAAGCATATTCATTACAAAGGCATGGAATATAAAGCATATTCATTACCAAGACAAGAATATAAAGCATATTCATTACCAAGACATGGAATACAAAGCATATTCATTACCAAGACATGGAATACAAAGCATATTCATTACAAAGGCATGGAATATAAAGAATATTCATTACAAAGACATGGAATATAAGGCATATTCATTACAAAGACATGGAATATAAAGCATATACATTACAAAAACATGGAACACAAAGCATATTCATTACAAAGACATGAATATAAAGCATATTCATTATAAAGACATGGAATATATAGCATATTCATTCAAAAGACATGGAATAAAAGGCATATTCCATCCCAAAACATGGAATATAAAGCATATTCATTACAAAGACATGGACTATAAAGCATATTCATTACAAAGACATGGAATACAAAGCACATTCATTCCAAAGACATGGAATATAAAGCATATTCATTACCAAGACATGGAATACAAAGCATATTCATTACCAAGACATGGAATACAAAGCATATTCATTCCAAAGACATGGAATATAAAGCATATTCATTACCAAGACATGGAAAACAAAGCATATTCATTACCAAGACATGGAATACAAAGCATATTCATTACCAAGGCTTGGAATACAAAGGATATTCATTACCAAGACATGGAATACAAAGCATATTCATTACCAAGACATGGAAAACAAAGCATATTCATTACCAAGACATGGAATACAAAGCATATTCATTACCAAGACATGGAATATAAAGCACATTCATTACCAAGACATGGAATACAAAGCATATTCATTACCAAGACATAGAATACAAAGCATATTCATTACTAAGACATGGAATACAAAGCATATTCATTACCAAGACATGGAATACAAAGCATATTCATTACCAAGACATGGAATACAAAGCATATTCATTACCAA
The DNA here is from genome assembly GCA_016746295.1 of Potamilus streckersoni. NCBI lineage: Eukaryota > Metazoa > Mollusca > Bivalvia > Unionida > Unionidae > Potamilus > Potamilus streckersoni. The sequence continues at coordinate 1,155,843 of JAEAOA010001465.1, forward strand.
GACATGGAATACAAAGCATATTCATTACCAAGACATAGAATACAAAGCATATTCATTACCAAGACATGGAATACAAAGCATATTCATTACCAAGACATGGAATACAAAGCATATTCATTACCAAGACATGGAACACTAAACATATTCATTACAAAGACATGGAATACAAAGCATATTCATTACCAAGACATGGAATACAAAGCATATTCATTACAAAGGCATGGTATACAAAGCATATTCTTTACCAGGACATGGAATACAATGCATATTCATTACAAGGACATGGAATACAAAGCATATTCATTACTAAGACATGGAAGACAAAGCATATTCATTACCAAGACATGGAATACAAAGCATATTCATTACCAAGACATGGAATACAAAGCATATTCATTACCAAGACATGGAATACAAAGCATATTCATTACCAAGACATAGAATACAAAGCATATTCATTACCAAGACATGGAATACAAAGCATATTCATTACTAAGACATGGAATACAAAGCATATTCATTACCAAGACATGGAATACAAAGCATATTCATTACCAAGACATGGAATACAAAGCATATTCATTATCAAGACATGGAATACAAAACATATTCATTACAAAGGCATGGAATACAAAGCATATTCTTTACCAGGGCATGGAATACAATGCATATTCATTACAAAGACATGGAATACAAAGCATATTCATTATCAAGACATGGAATACAAAGCATATTCATTACCAAGACATGGAATACAAAGCAAATTCATTACAAAGACATGAATATAAAGCATATTCATTAGAAAGTTGTGGAATATATATTACATTTGTTGAAAGGCAGAGAATCTATAGTATATACATTGAAAGGCATGGGATATATAGCATATTCATTTAAAGGTGTGGAATATATAGTATTTGTATTGAAAGGGATGGAGTATTTATTGAATATTCACTGAAAGGCATGGAACACAGAATATATTAATTAGAAAGACAGAATATATAGTATATTCATTAGAAAGGAGTGGGATAAATATTATATTCTTTACAAAGGTGGAGTATATGGTTTATTCATTGTAAAGGAGTTGAGTATATGGTCTATTCACTAGAAAGGAGGAGTATATGGTTTGTTCACAAGAAGGAGTATATAAATTTTTCATTTGGAAAGAGTGGATTATATGGCTTATTCATTGTGAAGGAGTGGAGTAATTGGTATATTCACTGTAAAGGTGTGTAGTGTATGGTTTATTCATTGAAAAGGAGTGGAGTATATAATGATTTCATTAGAAAGGAATGAAGTATATTGTTTATTCATTGTAAAGGAGTGGAATATATGGTTCATTCATTGCGAAGCAGTGGAGTAAATGGTTTATTCATTAGAAAAGGAATTGAGTATATGACTTATTAAATTGAAAGGAGTCGAGTATATGGTTTATTTATTAGGATACGCAAAACCAAGAGATTTTTATTTGCAAAGGATGTATTCCATCACTGTCCTAATGCTGTCCTAAAAGACTTTGGTCAACAAAAGTTCATTAATTTGATTTATTTATTTTTTTCAACACATTATAATGACATGAAAATCTAACCGGGACAAGTGGTTTCTGCACGATGGTACTAACAATGACTTTTGTAAAATAAAAAATCAAAATTTATTATGTGAAGAATCTTACAAAAAATACTTTCATGGTCCAAAATTCTAATTGGGTCACCAATCAAATTACAGAGCCTATATTTTCTGGCCTATATGCAGCCTAACTAACAAGGTTTTACAGACGACAGATGTAAACGACCATATTAAGATGAGGCATAAAGACAAATGACCTTGACCCTGCATTTCTTGTCCATAAAGAGTAAAAAAAACATGCAATCTTAAGGGCAATGCAGTGCACCAATATCATGAGCCAATAAAAAGTTTTACTAACAACACAAATAATAAAATAAATTTTATCATTTGAACAATGTCACCACTAATCAGCTTTTATAATACTTCATGTCTACATCTTCTAACCTACCATGTATTCATTTGCAATGTAACAGACATGACATGTATTCATTTGCAATGTAACAGACATGACATGTATTCATTTGCAATGTAACAGACATGACATGTATTCATTTGCAATGTAACAGACATGACATGTATTCATTTGCAATGTAACAGACATGACATGTATTCATTTGCAATGTAACAGACATGACATGTATTCATTTGCAATGTAACAGACATGACATGTATTCATTTGCAATGTAACAGACATGACATGTATTCATTTGCAATGTAACAGACATGACATGTATTCATTTGCAATGTAACAGACATGACATGTATTCATTTGCAATGTAACAGACATGACATGTATTCATTTGCAATGTAACAGACATGACATGTATTCATTTGCAATGTAACAGACATGACATTTATTCATTTGCAATGTGACAGACATGACATTTATTCATTTGCAATGTAACAGACATGACATGTATTCATTTGCAATGTAACAGACATGACATGTATTCATTTGCAATGTGACATACACAAAATAATGTATTTATCTGCAATATAACAGACATGACATAATGTCTTCATTTGCAATAATACATATATGACATGTCTTTGTTTGTAATATAACAGATACCACATAAAAAAAATTTTCTACTATAACAGACATGACAAAATGTCTGTCTTCATTTTGTAATATAACAGACATGACATGTATTCATTTAAAATATATAAAAGATGTCATAATGTATTCATCTGTGTATAACAGACATGACATAATATCTTGTCTGCAATATAACATACATAACATGTTTTTATTTGCAATATAACAGACATGACATGATGTCTTCATTTGCAATATAACAGACATGGCGTAATGTTTTCATCTGCAATATAACAGACATGACATAATGTCTTCATTTATAATATAAGCAACATGTTTGGACATTATTGGATATATTATCCTCTATCCTTCACAAAATCAGGTTTTCATCTTTTCATTTTAATCAAAAGCTAAGCATAAACGTATAAATAAGTAATAATTTTAATTCCTAAATTCCAAGAATTTATAAGGAAATTAATTTAACTTTAATTAAAGGACAATGAGAGGGCAATTCCTTACCATATGGCCCCTGGCCAAACCCTTTTGGACATATTTTGTTGGGTACACATGCTCTTTGGTCTATATTCTCAAAGTGGTATCCTGTGTCACATTCACACACTGCATCCTTAATGTTGCTCCCGTGTTCCTTGTACTTCATGTACATCTTCGTACAGACTCGTCTGAAATAAAATAAATACATGAACAAAAATCCATTCACTCAATATACAGTGTTTGTAGGAATCCATGACAACTCGATCTCTTTTGCTTTTTCATTATTACTAATGGCTGAATTTAAATGCTTTTAACCTCTGACATTGACCTGATATGATGGACAGAATATCAATGATAAGACTGATTAACACAGTTGAAAATGAACAATTTTTACAAAAGGAGTCATATTTGACAAGAGTATATCTTCTTTGGCTTCTTGAAGCATTAAATGAATTTTCAAGACCATCAAAGGCAAACAAAACACCCACAAAATGCATCAATGGATGCAAAATTGAAAATGAAATGAATCAATGGATGCCAAAGAGAAAACGAAATGAAGGAATGGATGCCAAAGAGAAAACGAAATGAATGAATGGATGTCAAAGTGAAAATGAAATGAATAAATATGGATACCAACAAGAAAAAATAAATGAATAAATGGATGCCAAGGACAAAATGAAATGAATGAATGAATGCCAAAGTGAAAATGAAATGGATGATTGGATGCCAATGAGAAAACCAAATGAATGAATGGATGCCAAAGAGAAAACAAAAAGAATGAATGTATGTTAAAGACTTAACGAAATGAATGAATGGATGACAATGATAAAACTAAATGAATGAATGGATGCCAAAGACAAAACGAAATGAATGAATGGATGCCAATGAGAAAACCAAATGAATGAATTGATGCCAATGATAAAACGAATGAATGAATGGATGCCAATGAGAAAACGAAACGAATGAATGGATGCCAAAGAGAAAATGAAATGAATGAATAGATGTCAAAGACAAGACGAAATGAATGAATGGATGCCAATAAGAAAACGAAATGAATGGATGATAATGATAAAACGAAATGAACGAATGGATGCTAATGAGAAAAATAAATAAATGAATGGATGCCGATGAGAAAAATTTAAATGAATGAATGGATGCCAAAGAGAAAACGAAATGAATGAATGGATCCCCATGAAAAAACGAAATGAATGAATGGATGCCAAACACAAAATGAGATGAATGAATGGATGTCAAATAGAAAACTTAATGAATAAATGGATACCAATGAGAAATGAAATCTATGAATGGATGCCAATGAGAAAACGAAATGAATGAATTGATGTCAATGAGAAAACGAAATGAATGATTGGATGCCAATGAGAAAATGAAATGAATGAATGGATGCCAATGAGAAAATGAAATGAATGAATGGATGCCAATGAGAAAACGAAATGAATGAATAGATGCCAATGAGAAAATGAAATGAATGGATGGATGCCACAGAGAAAAAATGTGAATGAATGGATACCAAAGAGAAAACAAAATGAATGAATGGATGCCAATGAGAAAACGAAACGAATGAATGGATGCCAAAGAGAAAACGAAATGAATTAATAGATGCCAAAGTAAAAATCGAAATGAATGAATGGATGCCAAAGAGAAAAAGAAATGAATGAATGGATGCCAAATTTTGATTTTTAGATCATCTGAAGATGAGTACTCATTTGTAAAACTTCAACAGAAAGATAGCGTCCCAACTGTCTACGGTTGATGCAGTTATAATTTAAATAAAACTATAATGCTAAATACAATTGATTTGACTAATTATGTTATCATCACCATCACCTTTGTCGTCGTCAAAACCACCACAATCTTCGCTGTCTTCATCGTTATAATTGTCATGATCATGTTCGTCATCGTGTCACTATTACTATCCCCACCAGCATCATCATAAAAAACAACACAACCACAATTATTATTATCATTATCATCAACTTCATCGCCATCACCATTTTCATCAAGATTATTGGTTTGCGTGCCAGCCTCGTGACTGAAATGATGCGGAATCCAACCTGTGCATCATTAGCCAATGCCAGCTATCGTGTCACTGAACAAGACTCTTGCCTCGGGACTAAATTACCTATTTTTTGTGCTATAAATCACCATACCAAACAACAGCAAAACCAATCATCCTCAATATTTACACCAACATTATTGTAGCAACTCTTAGTGCGTAGTGTTTTAATTTTATTTATTAGTAAAATTATATAGTTCTTGGTCAAGTTGGTCTAAAGAATCTCTCTGTATTTTTGGTATTACTCCTTGAGCGTCTACGCTTGACAACCGATTCTTGGCAACAGCTACAGAGTTCTAAAGTAATTATTCTTCAAAATGAATCCAACTCAAAAGAAAGCTCCAACAAACTTCCATTGATTTGTCAAAATCATCGCTCCTAAATACCAACCGCAACCAATTCTTTGTACTTTCGACAGAGCCATCTGCTACTTTGCACTCCTTAATCGGAAGAATGATACGCGGAAATTATAGCATACAGACACAAGACCGTTCTTAAGGCATGAATAATGATCGTAGTTGTGTTAAACAGTCTGCAGTCTAGTTTAATGCATTGTTATTCATGCAGACAGTATAAACAACAAACCAGTCTGCCATTGTTTCAGCACTTAGTTCTGTTATTCTTAACGTGGTCAATGTGTTTATTTATTAACTATACTTTCCAAACATTGCAATTCATTAATGTCTAAACGTGAGAGAGTGAGGTGGGGAGGGAACTTACGGCTAACAACAGCATTTTTTAAATTAGTTCTGCCATGACACTTGCGTTAATGTGCTTAAAAGGTCACGGTCCAACAATTCATACGTGCCATTGATTTCGTCAAAATATCTTACCGTTCTAAATTCAAATATCGAACAAAAAAGTTTACATATGGAGGGACACGTACCCGATGGAATAAAGACTTTCAATCCCGAGTAGGTGGAATTTCCGACAATTCTATGAACGTTGTTCTGGACATGCTATGGATGGAGCTCCAAATAATGTTTCGACAAATAAAGATTCAAGGGCTTATCGCAATCCACGAAATATCGTGCAGGAAAGGGGCTTACCTGAGTCTGCATTGATCACCCCATCGATTTTCGTTTGGTTGGAAAGACAGCTGACCGCACTGTTTACAGAAGTAGCCGGAACTTTGGTCCGATAAAGTACATTTCTCCATCTCGTGGCCTGAAAGAAACAAATTACCAAAATGTGTTAGAACCGCAGCGAAAAATACGTGTCTTAAATGCCAAAACAAAAGCATTTTGGCTGAATGAAGCCTTTCAAGGCCACGCGCCTTCTTCCATCGTCCCGATTTACTTTGCAAACCGGATGGAAATCGTGTGTTCCATTTAAACCTCAGATTACGGTGCTCCAGAAATACCACAAGAACGGTGCTTTATGATGGAAGCAAAAAGACGATGTCTATTTTCGTGTCAGTGGCAGCCATATTGGATAACATATGATCGTTTTAGATATATATTGTGTTTTGATGCTTGAAATAAAAAAGAAAAACTAATCTCAGGACAACAATAAAAAATACTTCTCAGTAAAGATTTTGGTGTCTGTATCAGCACAAATTCTGATGACTTTCTCGAAGTAAGCCTTGCTAAGGAATAAACACGTTCTTTACTGACTACTGATGACTAAGCTTCACAAATGCATCTAGTACACACAACTAGGGATGTGCATAATACTAGTTATATTACGTATATGTTCATTGGTTAAAAGAACATACTATATAATATTTATTTTACGCGCAAGCCCATTGGGTAAAAGAAGATACAATTTAATATTAGTTATATTACCCGCATCCATCGGTTAAAAGAAGATACGATTTAATTATAATTATAATACCAGGGTTCATACAATCTTTAAAACAAATGTAATTCAATGACTTTTGCAAAATTTTCCAAGACAAATTACCAATTTTAAGAATACCTATTTCGGCCGGTAATAGATATTTAACACGTACATTAAACCCCAAAACATTTTCAGCTGGTTTTGGGCATACCAATTGCAGTAAGATTCCCGGATGTTGTCTGACTGAAATTTTAGAGGAACCTAATTCAATAAATTTCATTATGTAAGTTGTGTAGGATGTTAAAACATTTACATTGGTAAACACAAATGTGACTTTTCCAAACATTTGAAAGTCTTACAAAAATTATAAAACTGTTCAAGGCCTTCAAAATGCTTTTCTATAATTTACAAACTCTTCTAGAAAAATTTCGATGACTGCTGGAACCTTGCAATATGCACATAACACTTGGTTAAAAAAAGACACAAAAAAATGAACCATACCCCGTCACTTTCTCCTGGCAAACATTTTAAAATTCCACCACACCACACCCCCATTCACCGGGTCGAGACGCCCTTTCCGAAACAACTAGCTCAAAATTCTGAAATCTTTGTTTACAATGACAGCTTCATTGCCATTAAAATACATTTGTATTTTGTATCTTAAACGGTGTAAAAATATTTCGCCAACCTGGATATTCAGGCAAGCGCAAGCATAGATTTGTATTCCGCTTTATGGGGCAGAGTTCCTCACTTTCCTGTTTTTACCAAAAATATCACAGAACTAAATTGTCTTGGCTACAGAATGGCATATTTAACGTGCCATCTGTTAATGATACTAACATGTTCATATTATCTGAAACTATTTTGAAAACAATGTAAGTGTAGTCTAGTGTTTGTTCCAGTTTGCAAGTGCTAACTTTAAGGTCAATTAAAATTTGACCCCATAATCCAAAGGTGTCCTTATAAACCTAAATGTACTCCATATACAGAGTTTGGTTATGAAATTTACTTTGGAACTATAGTTACTCTGCGAAAATTATTTTCTCCTCTCTGTGACCTTGACTGTTGACCCCCTAATCAATGCGATTCGTTAATACTTAATGTGAAAGCCATCCAAATACTGCGGGCGAACGTTTTTGAGGGTTTAAGCCATTTTTTCAGCGCATGATGGGCTATACTATAATTTGCAGCCAGTATATATGATGGAGAAAGAACCCAAGAATAATCAGAGACCCAAGGGAAACTACTGGCAAACTTTCTCACGTATCCAAGTTTGATCAGCCGAGACTTAACCCCACGCCAACATAGGTGAGATGTCAATGATCGTAAACGCAAACGTTTTGGACCACTTGGCCACCCGTGTTTCCTTTAGTAAAAGTCGCGAACTGAAATTGTGCAGACTTCATTTATTCTTCATTCAGTCACAATCACCTTGAACATCCAAACATCCACGTTTTGTTAACTGTCGATGTAAACACCTCTAGTTACCGTGTCAAAACGAAATTAGCAAGGGACGGACACAACATTATACGCACCAACTCATGGCAGTAAAACGTCCTTGCATGAAAACTTCCAAGATGATTTGAGATTCTTTCCAGCAAGAGTAAATGTAGCAATATTGTAAAAATGGTCACAAACTCTGTTGGAGATCAAATCGGTATCAATTTTTTTTTATTGAGGACCGACTGCATTCCATAAGTGTTACTGAAGAGGATTTGGAGTTTATCATTTTTTAACGTAGCTTTAACAATTTTTCAGTCATATCGCTACGATGACAGCAGTGTAGCAGTTTATAGTGATGTCTAGCACTGGGACATCATGCGGCAGACATGTAGCATGATGTCCCACCCAGTCACATTATCCTGACACCAGGCCAACCAGTCCTAACACTAAAATCTTAATGCTGAGCGTCAAGCGAGGCAGCCGTTAGTACCATTTTTGTAAGTCTTTTGGTATGATTCGACCGGGGATCGAACCCACGATCTCCCGCATCCGAGGCGGTCGCTCTAACCACAAGGTCACTGGAGCGTTTACTGAAGACGTACTGCCCATACAAATATCTTTTCAGATGAAGCAGCAAAAAAAAATGATTTTCAATATGTAGATCAGATTGAAAGTATTTGTGTTTCAGCCATATACAAATGTCGTCCATTAATAATTATTGTCCAAAACAGAAACAAAATTCTTGAAATGACAGCTGTGACAAACAATATAAATGATTATCTGAAAGGAACTGTTTTTATTGAAAACTAACTAAACATCAAAATAAAACTTTTCAGTTTCTAGTCTGTCTTCATAGTATTTTGCAAGGAAAAAGCTATATAAAAAAGTGCTACTAGCTGAGGAATGACTAATGCTGGACGCCAAATGAACGACAGATAAATAAACAATACAGACATGTTCAAATTCCTCTAGGGAGCTGGCCTGGTATCGATTTTTAAATAAAAACGGATAAATCGAGGTCGTGGACTCAAGAAAAAAGAATCAGTCGTAACGAGAAGGTTTCTCATATGAACTAGAAATCACTTATTGTCCTAACAATAACATTTCCCAATACAAAGATTCATTTGTATTAATTTTGAAACTTGAATATTTACACTATAGAATGTAATTCTAAATTGCCTTCAAACAATATAAGCTTCTCTCTTTCACACACACACGCACGCACACACACAACTATTAATTTATATTATAAAAGGTAAAACAAGACAATAAAGAAAGGAAGAAAGAAAATCAAGACTTGTATCGTAACTATAATTCAATAAATATACACTCATATTTACTCCTTTGTTTACGTTGCTACGGTGCAGATGTCAATATTACTGCACTATTTTACAAGCTGCCAAATTAAAGCCAGCTGGAAATTATAAAACACCTGCATCCGGCTAACCATAGTGACCTGTCTACGTCAGATGGGTCGCTACTTGTCGGTATAGCTTTCTATCTGACGGTATAGCTTTCTATCTGATTCCAATTATGTATATAGATAGAGTTCCATTACCAGCCTATCCTATCTACATGGAGCCTAAAGGGCGTGTATAATATAAAGCCTGTGTCATCTGCATAGTAAGGCCTGTCATCATTATATAGATATTAGCGCACGACTGGATTCAAAGCTCTCTATAACAATATCGATCCAACATCCAATTAACGCATTGATCAAATTCGCCTGCCAGCGCCTCACATGGAATCGATAAAAAAAAATACATCGAATTACGTTTGAAGCATCCGCTTACAAATCCGCTCTATTCAGCGGCGGATAAAAAACAAGAACAAGTAGCAATGTACTAAGTTCATTGGCTTCCATCGATCAAGGAAATTGCTATTTTCAAGAGATTTGTCACCGATACCAAATTTACGCTTCCTTTTCACGATTACTTTTCTGTTACCCAGCATCCTGTTAATAAGCTTATTTTAATTAGTGATTTCCAAACAAGATTTTTATTAGTTTTTTAAATGAATGTGATCATGTCATACGTCATAGCTATAAAGAATACGCTAATTAGTTAAATATCTCTCTCTCTCTCTCTCTCTCTCTCTCTCTCTCTCTCTCTCTCTCTCTCTCTCTCTCTCTCTCTCTCTCTCTCTCTCTCTCTCTCACACACACACACACACACACACTCACACACTCACTCACACACAAACACACACACACGCTGTAGCGAAAACTGTGCAAAGTTGGATATTTTCTTTTAAATTGTCACAGCTCATTCCTATAGCATATGATAGTCGTTATTAAAATTCCCGTAAACAATTTTTAAATACAAAAGTTTTCGCACATAAATTTCAATTCAGTTGATATTACAGTGATCTATGCAAATGAAAAGCCTCATATCTCTTTTGATAGCCTTTTGTGTGCCAGCTGCATCCTCTACAATTCCAATAATATATATATGGATGCCAGCATAATGATGGGACAGCTGCATTTCCATACGATTCCAAAACTGTATTGGAATGACAGCCTTTGGTGGGACAGCTGTATTCTCTATAATTCCAATATTGTATATGAATGCCAGCATAATGGTGGGACATGTGTATTTCTCTATAATTCCAATACTGTATATGAAGGACAACCTTTAGTGGGACAGCTGTATTCCTCTACAATTCCAATACTGTATATAGGCTTTAGTGGGACAACTGTATTTCTCTATAATTCTAAAAATCCATAAAGCTGATAGTCTTTGGCTGGACATCTGTACTTTACTACAATTCCAGTAATGTATATGGATGAGAGCCTTTTTGAGGACAACTGTATTTCTCTGCAATTCCAATACTGTATAAGTGTATATGGACCACAGACCTTGATGGGACAGCTACAAACAATTACACTACTGCTTATGGACATATGCCAGCATCTGGCGCAGCAAATCTGTTTCATACCTATGCAGGCATGTTTATAACCGAAGTCTAGTATACAAAGGTACGCTAATTTAAAATAAAGGAAATTTATTGAACACAATTTTTATTTTTCTGACTAACCTGACAATTTTATCATAATAAAGTTTGTCTGTCGTTGAAACATTAAGATACACCAAGCCAGACTGTCTTCCTTTTTGGAAGTTAAATGCATCTATTAAAACAACCAACTTTTTATAATGATGCCAAATAAATTTTGTCGGATTCGCAAGTAATATAATCGGGGCCAGAACTTTTATGAATATTCATATCTGTTAATATAATAATGCATTCCTCGAATGACAAGAAATCTCACATAAATCCTTGACATAATATGTGAGGTCTTTGTCACTATATGCGAGGTTCTGGTTTTATTTTGCTTACGTACGTACGTATGTATGTATTTATTATTATTATTATTATTATTATTATTATTATTATTATTATTATTATTATTATTATTATTAATACATTATTTAATTGTTAAAGTTATAATGAAAAATAAATAACCAACAAGATCTATCGAGGTTTAAGCAACAAGCATTATATTATTTTTAACCTTCTCATTCATAGCACTTACTTCTATCACGTGACTGATATGATAATTAAGACAATATTGCAAGCATCGAAACATATATATATATATATATATATATATATATATATATATATATATATGAATGAGGTATTAATTATAACTTCAATTTTCTGTTTCAGTATGTAGTTTGTCTTTTTCATCAGTAACCCGATCCAGCTGTCTTTTTACTTCTTTTTAACTTGGGCTGTTTCCATTATTTGACTTTAGTACAACTCTTTCTCTCCCAAAGTGTTGTTCTTTTTCCATCAGAAGTTTATTTTCTAGGTGCGGTCTACACATCGTATCAATTTAATATCAGGATCTGATGTAATGTTTAATTCCACACCTGTCATAACATACTTTCAAACTGTTTGGCGTCTGTTTTCATCAACAAGCTCTAACTGAAATGTAACTGTCGATTGGTAAAAACAAAACTAATATTATAATTTCCTTTTTGAAAACACTATATATCAAGGACTGCCAGTAAACTGGGGGGGGTCCTCTGGATGTAAATGCGCCATCTGTGAAAAAGACCACATTTTTCTATAAACTGACTAAAAATATATCTAAACCCCATCACCAACTTCATTTCCAAAGTATGATCCATTATTATTATATTAAAATCCAGACCAATAAAAATTTCTAATCGATCAGTATTTTTCACCAATACGTTTTCCTACTAATATGTATTTCCCACCAATAGGTATTTCTCAACCATTTTCCGGTATACATTCTTCCAACCTGTATATAAAACTTCAATCAACATCATTTATCGGACCAACATTTACCAAAGTAATATCTAAATGTTCAGTCTACAATGTTTATCCTTGTACAAGTCTCCAATGCTCATGCTTGTACCAGTCTATAATGCACATCCTTGCACCAGTCTATAATGCTTATCCTTGCACTAGTCGATAATGCTCATCCATATACCAGTCTATAATGCTTATTCTTGCACCAGTTAATAATATAGGTATAGTATAATATAGGAATAACTATAATGTACAAGTCTATTATGCACATCCTTGTACCAGCCTACAATGCTCCTTCCGCTCAATAATTTGGAAGAACAATTTGGCTTAAGTTGAAATTCTAACTCAAAGAGAATAGACATACCTAAATTACTTTGCTATTATCGATTATAAAATGCTTCCTACCTCATCTATTTTTTTCCAAAGACGAGAGACGCCGTTTAAAGAATGCGTTACTTGTACAACGCAGGTATTGTACCTATACTTTAATGCAGAATGCATTTTAAATATAATTCGCCTCTCCTCAGTTGTTCGCACTCCTTTAATACTTAACTGCTGTTTTGATTTGAAACTGCTAACAATTTTTCTTTTGACATAGTCTGGAAACTGCATTACAATGCATAACAAAACCAGACAAATTTACTCCTTAGACCGTGCATGGAAACTGATTGTAAAGCGCGTAATAATGCCCTAAAACATGTTCCTTCGTGTGCGGAAACTGCCTGTACATTGCATAAAAAAGCCCGACAACTTGTTCCTTAGCGTACGGAAACTGCATATACAATGCACAACAATGCTAAACAACTTGTTCCGTGCACAGTGTGTGGAAACTGCCTGTACAGTGCATAACAATGCCAAACAACCTAATCCAGCCTGTAAAAATATCAATACAATGCATAACAAAGCCTGACAACGTATTCCTTATTCAACGAGCGGAAACTTCCTATGACATGCGCATCAACGTATGAGGAAAAAAGCCAACAACACAGAAGTTGGTTAAAAATATACATGATACAGGTATCCATATACAATACAGCAAAGCATTGTTTCAGTTAGAACAAGAGACTCACGTGGGCCTGATATCCCTCACACAGCATGCATAACGTAACAGCTGACCATTTCACTATGCTGGCTTATGAAGTATTGTCCAGACACAACATATCTATACTAGCTCCCACTCCTTAAATCATATTGATTTTCCACCTTTATTTTTATATTTTATTACAAATTATTTCTGGGGGCTCCGAGTGGCCGAGTGGTCTAAAGCGCTGTCCGTTACGGATCACTGCCATCTCACCTCTGTCTGCGTGGGTTCGAGTCTAGGATTCGGCGAATGTGGATATGTGAGAAAGCTTGCCAGTAGCTTCTCGTGGGTCGGTGGTTCTTTCTGGTGATTTCCCGGTTTCTTCCTCCACCATTAATACTGGCCGCCATGAATAGTCTATCGTGTGCTGAAAAATGGCGTTTAGCACAACAACAACAAATTATTTTTAAAATATTACAAGATAAATAATAAGACGTAATCCCTTGCTAATAATCGAAGTAATCCATGATGATTATGATGTAAATAAAACCCATTTATTAAGCTCTGCTGAAAATGGATGAGAAAGTTTAGTCTGCCAGGTGGAAGAAATGTCATTATTATGCGGATATCTCTCTTTTAATAGATCATGTCCACGAAAATGTAAATATAAGCTTATTCGTCAAGATGGAGTAATCAGAATTCAGCCTCCATCGGGACATCACGCCTAACAAGTCAGATACAAGATTACATCATTGGTATGCGTAGTCTTAGCTCCTTATCAGACTCAGTCAGCAGCTTGATAATATAATACTATTTAACAAATTTGACCAGAAATATATATTCGCAGCTTGATCAAAATCAGGCCTAAATTATGCCTGCCAGTGTGGCAACAAACACCGCATTTCATATGTACGATCATCTCATTATCACGCATGTATCTTGTTCACCGTACAAGACCTTTATATAATCTCGTATTTCAAGTATGGTCAACACTGGGACATGAATCTGGCTTTCCGTGTCGAAACAAGCTCCAGCAATAATGCAAGACTGCTCCACTAGTATGCCTGGATCTCGCTCATTGTCTTGTCATGATATATTAAAACTATGAGCATATATTTCGAGTTTTATTAAAGTTTAATTACAAATTAGGCCTCCAGTGTGGTAACAAGACCAGCCAATCAGAAGCTAAATTACCTTATTAATATGAGTGGATCTCGAACATTATCTAACCAATCCAACATCTTGATTACATACGTCTATATTTCAAGTTTGATCAAATGCGGATCTGAAGTATGACTTCCTGTATGATTAAGATTAAGATAGAAGGATGAAGTAAGCCTTCAATCCAAATTTGATCTATGTCAGATAAGATATAAATTTCGGAAGGACAATAAGCTATTACTGACTGACTGACGAGGAACGAACGACACACGCAGTTTCACACCATAAGGTTGGAAAGCGGAGAGAGAGAGAGAGAGAGAGAGAGAGAGAGAGAGAGAGAGAGAGAGAGAGAGAGAGAGAGAGAGAGAGAGAGAGAGAGTAAAATTTCAAAATATGATTTTATAATCTTTTATCAAATGTAATTAGCTCGCTTCTTGACATAAATATCACGTAATAAATGTAAATAAAAAGAAACGTAAGAAGTGAAAGTTAAACATAATGAAGAAAAAACTGGCAAGAACATGGAGAGAAAGCGAGAATGGAAAAAAAATTATTGTGAATACATTTTTATATTTATTTTGTAAATTTAATTTATCAGTTTACACATATTTGTCTAGGTACAAATTTATTATAGGTTCCAAGCAAGAACAAAAAGTGCGTACGAACGCGTGCGCAAGATGTTATATTTGGATTACAAATCCGACACGCAACCAACGAGCTCTTCCGCCAAAAATAAATTTCTTGTGAAAATTGTATTGACTGGTCCTCGTACTGTACGAGTGTCATACTGTACGAGTGTCAATCACCAAAGTCCACGCGTCACTCGCAAATAAATGGCAATACATTTCTTACGCTATTAACATCTTGGAAGGTCTAAAGCTTGCAATAAACTGATGTATTACCTTTTTGAGGATTCGTTTATTTATGTTGTACATAATAAGCGAATAATAATCCACTTAACAGATGGGTAGTCGTGTTAAACACATTATGTTCATTCAAAATAAGGTCTGATGCCGTTGTTGGAATGGAATCGAATGGTTTCGAAGTCAACTCAAGAAGTGGATTCTAACGTCGCAGCTGAGACGTGCATTATCCATTGATAATTCCCTTGGACCATCATTTCTGGTGTATAGCCTATGTCACATAATTAAAAATCACACTGATTTCTATCGGATTATGAAGCAAAACGCTACAATGATAGACAAGAGGAAAGTGGCTTTATGAAAAGAACCCCACCCCTCCCCAATGATTTATATCGCACTGTGCATCAAAAGAGTGAAATCATAGACAAGACATAGCAAGACTTGATTTGCTTGCACTGCTCACGTGTATTGTGAGGACACTGGATGAACATGTTTATAATACGCCAAAAGTACATAAATCGGCAGCAGCAAAAGCATAAATGAAAGAAAATAGTGACATGAGCAGCAATAATTTCACTTGCTCCCCCTCCCATCTCTCTCTCTCTCTCTCTCTCTCTCTCTCACACACACACACACACACACACACACACACACACACACACACACACGCGTTATTCCACCACACCCAACGCACGCCATTATTCAATAAAGGAGATTCAAAACGAGACGATCGCACTGTACTAAGCCCAAAACTCTATATTACTGCCCATCTGGTCTCTGCATTTAGAAATACTCTAGCATTACAAACCAGCTGCCAAGATTGGGATTTCTGGACGAAAGGTTGCTCTCCGTAAGTGGTTGATTGAGCTGCACTTGTCAGTGTTTACATACTAATACACAATCCAAATAATTACACGCGCGTTCTACATACAGCAGGGTCTCTCAGAGCACAGCAATAACATGGACGGATCAAATAAAAAGACTGCAGGTGAGAAATATGCCACTTTGAAGCATCTTTTAATCCTTATATTGTAATAATTTTTATTATACAGTACAATAAATTAAAAATAATGGTTTATACATATTATTCTTGCAAACAATCTAACCGGGGTAGGATACAAGCTCATATAACTTTTAGCTACCATTCCCAGTAATAAAAAAAAAAATTTCAAATAAGAGACCCAAGTGAAGCTGAACACTCATGGCTGGCATCCACCAACATTCAAAAGCAAGATAACATTATTCTGTATGCCTTTTTCTAATGTTCTTGATCGCATACGTTTGGAAAAGATTTGTTAAAAGGATTTCAGTTTGTGTATATACATCCATGTTTAAATACCACATCAAGAACATTTCTTCATAATATTGTTTTTTTAAACTTTGGTACTAAAATCATCCTTGTAAACTCGAGTGCAAATTGATCAAGCAGCTTCTGAAACATTTGATAAAAGAAATATAAAGTATGATGCATGATAGACGATGCACGATGGATGACGCAAGATGGACTAAAGAACGGAACATAAGCTAACTTGTTCGTAATGTTAGATGAGCTAAAAATTAAAAATGGCTAGTACATGTTCAAAACTCCGTTGATGTTGATATTTTGGTAAAGAGAGCAATCTTTAATTAAGGGCGGCATAATTTAAACAGACTGGAAAGAGCGTATATCTATAATGCTAGCTGCAAAATCATGTGAAGATAGGTTAGACAGCTATCCAGGAGATGTATCTAAGGGAAGACGAATGATGTAATAAGAACAGATAATTTAATGCTTTATTCTGAAATTTAAACACAATATCAACACACAATAAACTCACAAGAGCACACATAGTACAGCAAAGAAAAAATTGTAAATTTATAAAAGTTCACATGTAAATCAACAATGGTGTCAGGAAGTATTATTGTTTCTCACGTTTAAGTGTGATATTGTTAATCAACTTGTGAATCAATAAAACTGCTTAATATGCAATTACATGGCCACTGATCAGTCAAATCACATGTACTGTTTGCTTCGCCACAACGAGTAAATAAACTACAAATGATAAACCGTGTTTTGGGCATACCGGTAGAAGCATAATAATATATTCGGCTGGATTTGTACCCAATCGTATCCAACACAGTATCAGACTTAAAACAAAAACTCGACCTTGGGGACTTCAATTGCACCTTCAAAATTGTGAGACTCTTTTTCTGTCATTTATCAATGAATATACTTAATTTTCGTAATGCACACCGTATACCCACCCCGTTCCCATTTAACCCACACACATTTCATTGTGTACAAATACCGAATTTACCTGCATGACGTCAGCCACAGTTTCAACATACAGGCTGGACCTGATGCTACCGCCGCTTCCTGTTGGATGAAAATATTTGGTTTACTCGCATTTTACCTTTTACCTTGCTCTGAACTTTCTAACTATTATCTCACTAAAATTCTCAAAAGCATGCTTGGAAACAAAATAGGCATAAAAATTTCATCATGTTTTGGCAATAAATATTCCGTTCTAAAACGAAAATTGCAGACTAAATGGGATTTGTTCGCTATGACAGTCTAAGGTTTAAACGGATAAAAGCCTGGTGAATCACCTACTCGAATGAGTATAAACGCTGACTGCTCCTGGTTGACTGCCATTGGTGACGTTATAGTAAAGTTATGGATAGCGAATGTATATTAATCGAGCCTCACACTTAGACACTATAGGAAACGTATATCAATCGAGCTTCACACTGAGGCACTATAGGAAACATATATCAATCTATCTTCACACTGAGGCACTATAAGAAACGTATATCAATCGAGCTTCACACTGAGGCACTATAGGAAACGTATATCAATCGAGCCTCACACTTAGACACTATAGGAAACGTATATCAATCGAGCCTCACACTGAGGCACTATAGGAAACGTATATCAATCGAACTTCACACTGAGGCACTATAGGAAACATATATCAATCTATCTTCACACTGAGGCACTATAAGAAACGTATATCAATCGAGCTTCACACTGAGGCACTATAGGAAACGTATATCAATCGAGCCTCACACTTAGACACTATAGGAAACGTATATCAATCGAGCCTCACACTGAGGCACTATAGGAAACGTATATCAATCGAATTTCACACTGAGGCACTATAGGAAACATATATCAATCGAGCTTCACATTGAGGCACTATAGGAAACGTATATCAATCGAGCCTCACACTTAGACACTATAGGAAACGTATATCAATTGAGCCTCACACTGAGGCGCTATAGGAAACGTATATCAATCGAGTTTCACACTGAGGCACTATAGGAAACGTATACCAATCGAGCTTCACACTGAGGCGCTATAGTAAACGTATATCAATCGAGCCTCACACTGAGGCACTATAGGAAACGTTTATCAATCGAGCCTCACACTTAGACACTATAGGAAACTTATATCAATCGAGCTGCACACTGAGGCACTATAGGAAACGTATATCAATCGAGCCTCAAACTGAGACACTATAGGAAACGTATATCAATCTAGCCTCACACTTAGACACTATAGGAAACGTATATCAATCGAGCCTCACACTTAGACACTATAGGAAACGTATATCAATCGAGCCTCACACTGAGGCACTATAGGAAACGTATATCAATCGAACTTCACACTGAGGCACTATAGGAAACATATATCAATCTATCTTCACACTGAGGCACTATAAGAAACGTATATCAATCGAGCTTCACACTGAGGCACTATAGGAAACGTATATCAATCGAGCCTCACACTTAGACACTATAGGAAACGTATATCAATCGAGCCTCACACTGAGGCACTATAGGAAACGTATATCAATCGAATTTCACACTGAGGCACTATAGGAAACATATATCAATCGAGCTTCACATTGAGGCACTATAGGAAACGTATATCAATCGAGCCTCACACTTAGACACTATAGGAAACGTATATCAATTGAGCCTCACACTGAGGCGCTATAGGAAACGTATATCAATCGAGTTTCACACTGAGGCACTATAGGAAACGTATACCAATCGAGCTTCACACTGAGGCGCTATAGTAAACGTATATCAATCGAGCCTCACACTGAGGCACTATAGGAAACGTTTATCAATCGAGCCTCACACTTAGACACTATAGGAAACTTATATCAATCGAGCTGCACACTGAGGCACTATAGGAAACGTATATCAATCGAGCCTCAAACTGAGACACTATAGGAAACGTATATCAATCTAGCCTCACACTTAGACACTATAGGAAACGTATATCAATCGAGCCTCACACTTAGACACTATAGGAAACGTATATCAATCGAGCTTCACACTGAGGCACTATAGGAAACGTATATCAATCGAGCTTCACACTGAGTCACTATAGGAAACATATATCAATCGAGCCTCACACTTAGACACTATAGGAAACGTATATCAATCGAGCTTCACGCTTAGGCACTATAGGAAACGTATCTCAATCGAGCTTCACACTGAGGCGCTATAAGAAACGTATATCAATCGAGCTTCACACTGAGGCACTATCCGAACATTTTTGATGAAAACTCCAAGTCATTATCACCATCATCCATTCAGGCGAATAATTAACGAGACTTTTAATGTGTTCATTATGGCAGCCATATTGGCTGTTTGCGAGCACAATTTTTATTTAGGACCAACTACATGGCATAAGTTGTTTGGTGAAATGTTGATATGACAATAAATTCTGGAGAAGTATCAATAATGAGATATTCAGCATGACCGACATGTTTGGCGTAAGGGGTGACAGGTCTACAATTATATTTAGTACCAACTAAACATAAGAAATTTTACTGTGATAACCGAATATCGATACGACTTTCCATGTAGGATAGGTGGCTGTTGGATTTTACAGATGGTCACTGTGGCGGCCATATTGGAAATCAGCCGGTACAACTTTAATTAAGACCAATTAGACACCTTAGAAAGACTTCTCATGAAGAACCATACCTACAAAACTTTCCGGTCTGGTGGTGTCGCATTTCCCTACTTGCTAAAATGGCCCTATTACTGGAACCAACTGATTTTAAAGCACCCTATACTGATTGTAAACGTTGTATCAAAGACTGTTTACACCAGAAATGGCAGGCATCATGGAATGATGCCGTGAATAACAAACTTCATGCCATCAAGCCAACCTTAGGAGAATGGACCCCTTCCTACAGATCCGTCCGTAGAGAGGAGGTAGTCATTGCAAGAATTCGACTCGGTCATACTTATTTAACACACTCCTACATATTAAAAGGAGAAGACCCGCCAGAGTGCATAGCTTGTAATGAACCATTCACCGTTAAGCACTTAATGCTGGAATGTTTCGATCTTGAACCTACGCGTAATCATTACTACGTTGTGCAAGACATGAGGGAGCTCTTTGATACAGTTAACATTACTAACATTATAGACTTCCTTAAGGAAACAAACATTTATAGTAAGTTATAGCTTTTATTTTATCACCTTGTTTAGTTTTGTGTTACATTTATGCAGTCGATAGATTTTAATTGCCAATCATATGTTTTCGTTATCATACATTTGCACACCCCGTTGATCGGGAAACTTTTAATTATTTACAATCGTTCACATTTTTATCGGTTTACCTTTTAACTCTTTGGTCTCCAATCGCTGGTCGATAAAATTATTTTACCATTTATAAATGAAAAAGGATATAAACTAATGTTTGGCGCTAAATAGCCACATAGTGCTGATGCGCCGTAAAAATAACAATCAATCAATCAATCAACCTACTTTCAACAACCGTGTTGATTTACACGATGAGAAAATGAGTGCAAGATATCAGTAATCTCGTGGAAGAATAACTTAATCAAGTACCAGAGTAATTAGTTAAATTACAAGTTTGCTAAAAGAATGCCTTATAGTCAAAACCTTTAAGGTAAAACATGTATTTTCCTCTATCTTAGTGATATCGAAAAACCTGCCGTAAGTTTAGTCTTGTTATGTATATTTAATTTGTATTGTCCGTTGGCTTTTGTCCATGATTATATGATAGGATAAAATCTTTATTTTATTATTCTGAATTCATTTCGAAACACTTATGAATTACATCATGGTGATAGATCAAGTCTGTTAGCACATTAATATAATTCCAAGCTATCAGTAGTAAATCGGTTTTATGGTGGCGCTCTACAGTTTGGTATTTTGCATAGGGTTAGACAGTTAAAGAAATATAATCTCCCTAGGATTTTTCGCTGGTTACACTGGTGATTTTAAAAGGACCATATATGTCTTAGGCATTGTTCAAAGAACCTTTAATTCTTTTAATTCCCTTTATTTTGGTGTATGATTTGATATGTGTATTATGGGTTATAGAGTATACAGCTTGGCTTATTCCAGATGTGCACCTTTCAAAAAAAGTGCTAGCTCCACTTGGTCATTTTCACTACATGAACTTCAGATGTCAATGGTAAAAAAGAGCAGATAACATTTTTTACTTTTATTATACTTTGTGATTCATTCATTATACTTTTAGAAGACGGTATTGTCTAGTCTGGCAAAATTCATTTTCCCTATTTTAATAGCTGCCAAGGATAGTGTACATTCGACAAATTCAGGCTGACTTTTGGAGCACTAGGGAGCAGGTCATTTTAGTTTGCAGTGTGCTAAGATCGTTTACAATTTCCAAAAGCATGATATTAGAATAAATGTCATCCACATTACATAAAGGTAGCATAGACATATGCCAACATTCTCTCCACTGTGCATGTCTTAAATGCAAACAACTTCACCTTACATACGTCACTCTCAAAAGTACATAACTGGTGAGCGCTTCCTTAAAGAGCATATATACATTATTATTGTATTATTTAATTTTATTGTATGACTGAAATATTCAAGTCGCAAGCATTAAAACAGATCTTTTGAATAATTATCCTTTATCCCCCCACAGTATTTGTTAGTGCAAGAGTTTGAAACATTTACAGAACCACCCACCATGATAAAAAAGTAATGTTTTAAAAATGCGCATTCCATTTTGTCAACATAGCAACCAGTGTTATTCTTAGAGACGGAAACGTGAAACTATCCATACATTTTCATGAAATGTCAACAATAAATATATATTCTGAAAAAGGATGGAACAAATGAGGTTCATAAAGGTCATGGGAAAATATTTGTTTTTTTTTAATATGGAAGAAAGCGAATGTTTTGTCATCTTTTATTTTTAGTTTCATTGGAAATATATGAAAAGAGATGTTGTCGCTATGTATTAAGTCATGTAATACAACAGTTTAAATTTATGTTCACTTAATTCCTATATTCTAAAGCTTCTAATTTCCCCATAATTAAGGTCACTGCTCACGCAAACATGACTCAAGGTAAATTATGTAAGCAAGAGCAAAATAAGCGTAATTAGCTGATTTTAATGCATAAAATCAACGTTAATGTAACATTTTATTCAATTGCATAAATTTTTATATTGTTTTATGGTGATGCTCCAAAGTTTGGTATTTTGCATAGGATTATAATTTTAAAGAAAAAAGTAGTGCTAGCTCCACTGGGTCATTTTTACTTCATGAACTTCTGAGGTCATTGGTAAAAAAGAGTAATTAACTTTTTATTACTTTTAATATAGTTGGTAATTCATTCACTACACTTTCAGAAGCTGGTATTGTCTAGTCTGGCAAAATTCTTCTTGCCTATTTTAATAGCTGCCAAAGATAGTGTACTTTCGACAAATTCAGGCTGATTTTTGGAGTACAAGGGAGCAGGTTATTTTAGTTATCAGTATGCTACGAACATTTATAATATCCTAAAGTACAATATCCAAAGAATTGTCAGTCACATTCCATCAAAGTATCATAGAGGTATGCCAACATACTCTCCACTGTGCATGTTTTGTTTGTTTTTTTTAAATGCGAACAACTTCACCTTACAAACGTCACTCTCTCAAAAGGACATAATAACTGGTGAGCCTCTACTTCCTACTTTAGAATTCATTCGGAACACCAGTGGAATTCATTCGGAACACTATACTTATGATAGAACTTTATAGGAATATTAACGATTTAATTCACAACACAAAAATTCTATTTTAATTTTTAATTTGTATACTAGACAAATAAATTAGTGATTGAAATTTCACAAAACTTATTGCTTTTCGGTCCTTTTATGTTATTTTGACCATCGAGTCATACCAAATCTGTTGATTTTAAGATTCGAACCCACTTTCTATCGATCTCGAGTCCAGTATGCTAATCACCATGCAACCGCGGCTTCTCTCTCCAACAATCACCTCATGCGATATCGAAGAAAGAGAATAATATCTATTTTACACCACCGAGTCAGCAACAAGTTTATCAAAATCCATGCTATGTTACGGTATGATTCTAAAAGAAAGTGAAAGTTAAGGAGCCCTAAGTGGTCTAAAATGCTCTGCGTTACGGATCACTGCCATCTCACCTCTGTCTGCGTGGGTTCGATTCTCAGATTCGGCCAATATGGGTATGTGCGAAAACTTGGCAGTAGCTTCTGGTGGGTCGGTGGTTCTTTCTGGGGTTTTTCCTGATTCTTCCTCCTCCAATAATACTGACCGCGTAGCTTATCGTGTGTTGAAAAATGGCGTTAAACCCTACAACAACAACAGGGAAAATTAAAAAAGCTTTTATCATTGCTATAATCGATTTCATTAATCTCATCCTGTAGTGTGTGCTTCATTAGTTACGTACATGTAATTGGAAGCAGACAAACAAGCGTTAACCTGACTCCCATGTAATATAGATACAGCATAACCAGCCAACATCACATCATGATTCTGTTTTTGTTAAACGTTATTAAATAAAAAACTGAATATTACCTGAATATGATTTAATTTAAATATGCAGTATTCTGTTTACAGCTGCAGTTGGCGCAATATGATTTGCTTCCTCGTAAAATTATGATCTCTTTGATAAAGTCAACTGCTTGATAAAAAATAAACGTTATAATAGACTTTATCTTCATTTCACCTAACTAAAATTTGCCAAATGAAATGCTCAACTGCTTGCTAACATGGAAAAATACTCAAAAGTTAAAAAAGACTCCATCTTAAGTTTACTTAACGAGAATTTGCCAAATCAAAATGCAACAGGGAAACCATTTTTTATGACATATCCGATTAATTCCCGAGCGATACGTCACTTTGAGTTCCTGCAGATCCTGTGTATGATTTTCACTCAATATGAATGCAGTCTTGAAAGGACTTAGAGAACTATTCGAAAAATAGCTTGTTTACCTTTTGTGATATGTTTATGTTGTTTCTGACTGCTTACAATTACCTATGTTTAAGAACATCGACAGTTTTAATTTAATATATATAGAATTAATTCTATTTATAAATCGTGTATCATGTGCGGCATATAAGTGGTATGTGCAATTATGTTATTTCACAATTAAAGTTCCGAACAACGTTCACAGTATATTACGCAGTGGAAATATTTTTTTCCGTGCAAGTATCATAATTCGCACACCAGGTTTTGGCCACTTCGTTGATTTGTTGGCGTTTGGCAAGGACCAGAGCTTTTGGCACTTCGGTTTATGATCAACGAGTATAAGATAAGCGGAGCTGAATATTTTGGGTCTACAAAATTTAGAAGGATTTGGCAAAGAAACAGGCTGCTGTCAAGGCAACAAAATCATAGCAACATATGTTCTTATAGATGATCATGCATATTCTAGTTTCAGATTGTACGTGTTCTCCAATTAGAATAATGTGTGACACCAGACTAAATTGTAATGTTTTGGTTGGTTGCTACGAAATTAATGCCATTTTTCGGCAAATGAGGTTATATATGGCGGCAGGTGTATTTGGTGGAGAAAGAACCCAGGAAAACCCCAGGAAAAAACAATGACCCACAGGAATCTAATGGCAATCTTTCACGCATACCCACTTGACCAAGTCCAAGGATCTAACCACACAGAAAGGATGTCAGTGATCTGTGAATGCAAGCAGCTTAGACCTCTCGACCATTCAGGAAGAATAACGATAATTTAATTTACAAGATGATCCCATGTGGCGTCCATATTGGATACATAATTTAAATGCAGACCCAACCTAAGAGCATACGAAGCCGTCTGATAAAACTCCATGATATCAATATGATTTACCATTCAGGAGCAGGATTACAACGTGGTAAAGATCGATGATGCTGCCGCCATATTCGACCTAAGATTTGCATCATTTTCGTTCAGTACTAACTAGACATATTAAGACATGTTCTAGTGAACATCCCATATTTATACAGCCATAAATTCAAGAAAAGTAGTGACACTGCGATTTTCAAGATGGCTTCTGTGGACGCCATAAAAGGCGTCTGAAAGGAACCATTTTTATTTTGGAATAACTCGACTTCCATATCTTTCAATAAAATCCTATCCACAGACCCTTTAAGTAGAAATAGTAACTATAACAAAATTTTAAGATGGACGCTTTGACGGCTATGTATATGTATGCCTATCATTGTTAATTAATTACTATACTGATTTAGATTAGCATAAATACTTTATTTAAGTATTAAAGGTTTTTCCCTAATCTTCCCTTAAAGAAAGAGTTGTTCATTATTTACTTGTATAAAAGTAATCACCGATTTAACTTTTAAATCAAGCTGAAATTTTATGTAAACTTATTTTCGTTCAGATTTTCTCTTATTCAATGATTTTCGTCAAATCTCAAACATATAATATGGCAATATAATTGTGATCTTATATTTAATTAAAAATTAATATGCGGAGCATGTTTTGTAGAATAAAACGACATAGCAATTAAATTATTGCACAACTGTAATCCAGGAAAAAAAAACATTCTTTCCTGGAAAACAACTGTTATCAAGGAAAAAACCACAGCAATAACTTCAATATAAACGATGGGGCCCCGAGTGGCCGAGTGGTCTAAAGCGCTGTCCGTTACGGATCACTGCCATCTCACCTCTGTCTGCGTGGGTTCGAGTCTAGGATTCGGCGAATGTGGATAGGTGAGAAAGCTTGCCAGTAGCTTCTCGTGGGTCGGTGGTTCTTTCCGGTGATTTCCCGGTTTCTTCCTCCACCATTAATACTGGCCGCCATGAATAGCCTATCGTGTGCTGAAAATGGCGTTAAGCACAACAACAACATCAATATAAACGATTACTTTGCATTGGATAGTTATATTTGATTGGGAGTGGGTACGCGGAAAATCCGAAAATCACTTATCGGGTATCTTAGAGATGTTCCAATTGGTTTGATATATGCAATTTAACAAAGTGGAAAATGTATACTTAAGTAAACCTTAGAAGCAGCTAAGCAGTCCTGACGCAACCGGTGCCAATCATTATTAGTTGATGGAAGGGTCGCTGAAAAGCGATGAACACACAAGTTGCAACATGTGCAAATTCAGCCAATGCTAGTTATGAGTATCATATATTGCCAAACACCAACTATAGAAACAGTTCCTTGGCAATACACGCGCATACTAAAAACATAGAGTTTCATATGGTATTTTGTATATTCCTTCAAGTAACGACATTCGTAACATTATTGCGTTTCATTCCCACCAATGCAAACGATATGGCTTCTCTTTCAACGGCGCAGATATATTTTAGATCCCGCTCTGCGGTTTTGAGGAACCTCTGAAAGAGGCGCAGATAGAGTGCAATGTTTTTGCTTATAAAACACAATGCAGAGAACGCTTGCATAACACGTCCCCAACCTACCAAGGTTAGTTTTTATTGCTATTAGCTGAAACTGACAGGTGAGAATGACTGCATGTGCATTTTCAGTTAATGAAGTTGAAATGAAACCACAAATGACACGTACTAATATTATTCTTTACATCCTGAACGTTATTTTCACAGTATACCGATTTTTAAGTGAAATAAAATTTAGCATATAAAAATATGTTTAAAAAATTTAAAAAAACAAAGGCACTAACTCGCTTCATTGTTTGGAAGGGTGGGGGGGTGTTTTATACATATATCTTATGTAAGTAAAATGAAGACTGATGCACATGTCTAGCAATCTTCTGTGTTGTTGTTGTTGTTGGGCTTAACGCCATTTTTCAGCACACGATAGGCTATTCATGGCGGCCAGTATTAATGGTGGAGGAAGAAACCGGGAAATCACCGGAAAGAACCACCGACCCACGAGAAGCTACTGGCAAGCTTTCTCACATATCAACATTCGCCGAATCCTAGACTCGAACCCACGCAGACAGAGGTGAGATGGCAGTGATCCGTAACGGACAGCGCTTTAGACCACTCGGGGTCCCCCAATCTTCTGTGAGATGCACATCAAAAAAGAGACCTACCTGTGTAATATGGAGCCTAAATCAATTATGTATCATGCGGTGGTCCCAAGAAATCGAGCTGATTATTCTCAAACGCCCCCTCCCGCAGAGTCTGTGTCGAAATACTTGATTGAAGTATAGTACCCAGTTAGGTAATTTATAATTGAGGTAGAGGTAAACGCCCCCTTGATTGAAGTATAGTACCCAGTTAGGTAATTTATAATTGAGGTAGAGGTAAACGCCCCCTTGATTGAAGTATAGTACCCAGTTAGGTAATTTATAATTGAGGTAGAGGTATTCGTCGACTTTCAAAGAAATATTCTTAACATGAACTGATTTTTATTATGGAATACTTGGGAAAGAATCATTCTTTCTTTCAAGGTTCATTTTATTGTGGTTATAAAAGTAGTGTGGAGGAAGAAACGCCTAAATTACGGACGTAATATTGTCTCAAACTATTTTGATTGTAACCTACAAACGGAATTTTTTGAATGTTGGTAGATTTTGTTTGGCTATTAAACCTATTTATGCTGGACAAGTGATTGTGTGTGTGTGTGTGTGTGTGTGTGTGTGTGTGTGTGAGAGAGAGAGAGAGAGAGAGAGAGAGAGAGAGAGAGAGAGAGAGAGAGAGAGAGAGAGAGAGAGAGAGAGAGACTCTAGTATTGGCCGAAATATTTTGAAAACTTACGTCATGTAAAAAACTTGAATTTCGTATTTGTAATGCTGCATATTACATACAAAATTCTTTCTTTGAGAATTAAAATGATCGTTTGATATCTGGAGAGAGACTAGATGATAGAGAAATTTGGATTTTTAACGTACATATCATAATATAGCTACTAAGTAAATAGATCATATGCGCAGAACTATTTTATTATTCTAATAACATTCATGCACGTCTGTCCGACTGGTCGGCAGATGGATAATGAACAAAACTGGTCAGTGTTAGGTATATACAAGGTATGTTACAAGGCTATGGTCCAGAGCGAATCACGGCATTCAAGTAGTGCAATCGTTTTGAAGTCCGCGTTACATTCAACTGAAACAACAATGTTGTGATTAATAGTAATTTAATAAAGTGTTAATCTTGCATTGTAGCCACATTACCGTCCTAAAAACACCACAAAAGTAGGGCCACGACGCCAGGCTAATATGAATTAAACAGCTTCTTTTATAGACGTACCAATCATTAAGTAATATAAAAAAAAACAATAGATTAGATATTAATGGAAATAAAGACACATACCAGCTGGACACGATTCTAATGTCTTCCAACATCTTGTGGGTACACTGGCGCTATTTGCCATCTGTAACGAGAAAATAGATGAACTAATATTCGTGAATAATTGCGATTCGTAAGTAATGTGATCTAAAGTTTATTGCTCAAAACGCAAGCAAGGAATGTTCGTATTATTTTTAATTCACAGTGTTAATTAACTATTATCATGGTAGTAAGAGATCCCATTGTTTTTAGCAAGCATCATTGCCCTGACCCCAAATTTCCATTGTTTGAATGATGCCTACTATTTATATACTTACCTAGTACAAAAACAAGTGTGTATTTAAAAAATCTCTGTAATGAGCAAATTTACTCTCAAACAATCGAAACTGAAACTACAAATTGGCCGACACGATGTATCCTTATTTCAATTGTACGTTGTTTCGTTTGGTGTGTTATGACAAACGTGCGAAGAAGATAAATCCACACTAGTAAGGTACTTGTTTTTGTACTGGTGTTTTGCCGAGAAGAAAAAATCCACAGCACGATGGTACTTGTTTTGTTTTGGTGTTTTACGATAAATGTGCCGAGATGATAAATCCACACCATGATGGTACTTGTTTTGGTTTGGTGTTTTAAGATAAATGTGCCGAGACAATAATTTCACACCGCTATGGCACTTTACTTTGATATTACTTGTTTTGGTTTGGTGTTTTACGATAAATGTGCCGAGACAATAATTCCACACCACGATAGTACTTTACTTGGATATTACTTCTTTTGGTTTGGTGTTTTACGATAAATGTGCCGAGACAATACTTGTTTTGGTTTGGTGTTTTACGATAAATATGCCGAGACAATACTTGTTTTGGTTTGGTGTTTTACGATAAATGTGCCGAGACAATAATTCCACACCACGATGGTACTTTATTTGGATACTACTTGTTTTGGTTTGGTGTTTTACGATAAATGTGCCGAGACAATAATTCCACGATGGTACTTTACTTGATATTTGTTTTACGGCGGAGCAATAGAAGTAGATTTGTTAGTACTGAGACTGGAGTAAATTGCCTTACTCAAGAACACACCATCGTAGCCGAACTTGACTGATCTAACCAGAAGGATTCGCACAGGCACACTTTCAGTCGCCAGTCCGCCAAGCTAATTCCAATGATCTACCGCGATTCCGTCATTGTTTGAATTAAAAAAAAAAAAACAAACAACCTTTGAGCAGATAGCAAAACGGCAAACCTGGGACAAGTAAGGACCATCGCCAGTATTATTTTTGTTTCTTCGACGACACAGGCTGTGTTGATACATCTTACCTCATAGGTCCGTCAAAACTTAAAGAGCGCCAAAGAACACCAAATTAAATATCACCGTATATACACTAGCACTAAGATAAGCGTAATCTTGACTGGAAAAATCGGGGACGGGGTAGGGAATCTACTTGACATCAAAACACTGGACCAAAAAGTATACGTTTATAAATTATTTCTTAGTATGATGCCTTTAACCATTGTTTCGCACTCTGCATGTATAATCTTACTCAATTCAGCTTTACACTGTGCATACGTCATCCTAGTCAATTCTATTTCGCACTCTACATGTGTGATCTTACTCAATTCAGCTTTACACTGTGCATACATCATCCTACTCAATTCTGTTTCGCTCTCTACATGTGTGATCTTACTCAATTCAGCTTTACACTGTGCATACGTCATCCTACTCAATTCTATTTCGCACTCTACGTGTGTGATCATACTCAATTCAGCTTTACACTGTGCATACGTCATCCTACTCAATTCTATTTCGCACTCTACATGTGTGATCTTACTCAATTCAGCTTTACACTGTGCATACGTCATCCTACTCAATTCTGTTTCGCACTCTACATGTGTGATCTTACTCAGTTCAGCTTTACACTGTGCATATGTCATCCTACTCAATTCTATTTCGCACTCTACGTGTGTGATCATACTCAATTCAGCTTTACACTGTGCATACGTCATCCTACTCAATTCTATTTAGCACTCTACATGTGTGATCTTACTCAATTCAGCTTTACACTGTGCATACGTCATCCTACTCAATTCTATTTCGCACTCTACATGTGCGATCTTACTCAATTCAGCTTTACACTGTGCATACGTCAGCCTACTCAATTCTGTTTCGCACTCTACATGTGTGATCTTACTCAATTCAGCTTTACACTGTGCATACGTCATCCTACTCAATTCTATTTCGCACTCTACGTGTGTGATCATACTCATTTCAGCTTTACACTGTGCATAAGTCATCCTACTCAATTATGTTTCGCACTCTACATGTGTGATCTTACTCAATTCAGCTTTACACTGTGCATACGTCATCCTACTCAATTCTATTTCGCACTCTACATGTGTGATCTTACTCAATTCAGCTTTACACTGTGCATACGTCAGCCTACTCAATTCTGTTTCGCACTCTACATGTGTGATTTTACTCAATTCAGCTTTACACTGTGCATACGTCATCCTACTCAATTCTGTTTCGCACTCTACATGTGTGATCTTACTCAATTCAGCTTTACACTCTGCATACGTCATCCTACTCAATTCTGTTTCGCACTCTACATGTGTGATCGTACTCAATTCAGTTTCACTCTGTGCATACAGTTTGCACTCTATGTGCAACCTTACTCTATTTGAATTCGCATTCTGCATACGCACATTTAGTCTATTCAGTTTCGCAATCTACTTTTGAAATCTTACTCTTTTCAGTTTCGAAATATACTTTTGCATCTTACTCTTTTCAGTTTCGCAATATACTTTTGCGACCTTACTCTACTCAGTTTCAAACTCTGCATACACTACCTTACTCTATCACTATACATTCTGGCACTGTGTACGCAATTGGACTTGCCTCGGTGGGTATCAAACTCGCGACCCTTGAATTAAAAATCAAAAGCTCTACCAACTTCATTACCGCGGCTCTAAGGCGAACCTGCAACCTTCTTGTCAAGATTCAAGCACCTTAACCACTGAGTCGACGCTGCTGGAAAAAAAAAATAAAAAAGGATAGAGGGACGCAAAATTATGAGTCTGCGTATATTCCTCTCCAGAGAGAGAGAGAGAGAGAGAGAGAGAGAGAGAGTGTGTGTGTGTGTGTGTGTGTGTGTGTGTGTGTGTGTGTGTGTGTGTGTGTGTGTGTGTGTGCACCTACTGAAGGATATATGTAACCTGACCCTCCACTGAATAGCACCTGATTTACTTGAGCAACTTCAAGTCCTCAACACTGCATGCTTTACAAACTGATGCAGTAATGCATACGATAGTGACGTCTCATTACAATGGACACATGCTTATAACGGACAACGTTCTCTAATATTTATGTCA
Organism: Potamilus streckersoni; assembly: GCA_016746295.1. Lineage (NCBI taxonomy): Eukaryota > Metazoa > Mollusca > Bivalvia > Unionida > Unionidae > Potamilus > Potamilus streckersoni. The sequence continues at coordinate 1,188,444 of JAEAOA010001465.1, forward strand.
TTTTAACCTCATGAGACACCAGTCTAAAAATAAGATTTTTGTGGAGTCTTGCTAAATAGCAATTCCATTAGCTTGACTCATAACCTGTTTAAGGTATGGTTGTAAATGAGCTTGATGTGTTTTAAGTTCTATTTGTGGTGTAAGGTCTATTTTATGCCTAGATGTTATTTAGAATGCTAACTAACGTGCCTACCAATCTGCGACTTCGACTCAGTTTTCGGTAAGCCTAGTTTTCAGCGCCATGATCGTTTTTATTTGTATGGCGATAATTCTCAAAAAGTCACGCGAGAGGTCTGGCTGAACGAGACAATATCTGGTATGGGTTTGAAGTGTCACAACTGTCAGCCACTGAAACTAACCTCGTTAAAATGATTTTAAAAAAATACTAGATTTACCATCTGATTGGCTGGTGCATTGATAGAAGTTTCGTTATTACGTTGGATACAAACTACAAATCAGATTTAAGGGAATGATAATTTATCAAGTATTGTGTACGTATAAATGTAATATATTAGCTGTATTTAAAAAAAATACCAAACACCGGGAATCTGGCTGTGCTATAATTTAGTGATTTTAAAATAAAAAGCACCGTCGTCGAATAATGCTGAATCAGGAAAGGTCTTTAAAGAATGAAGCAAATTTAATCACGACATAGAATCATAAAACGTGGGCATTATAGAACTGTTCAATACAGTCAAGCATGTGTAGGGGGGGCGTTTTAAATACGAGTGGTATTTGATAAATTCTGAATATTCTCTTTTGCGTTTTGAAACATGTCAATAAAATATGAGCAGATCGATAAACAAAATAAAGTTCTACAAATAGATCTCATTTTTTGACAGACGTCCTGGAGAAATACAGCATCCAAACTTACGACGCATCCTTAGTATAACCCCGAGATTATTGCCCGGTGGTTTCTGACTGAATCCCGCTAATACCGAGGAACAGGCGATTTGATAGCCACCATGCGGTTGGAAAAGCAGTTTTACAGTTTACGAATTACATACCAATGAGTTAATACCAAATGTAATTTAATAATTGGTGATTAAAATGAGAAAGTGTGTAGATGTGAAGCATTCATTTTTGTTAGGCCTAAACAGTCGTTAATCCAGAAAGTCATAAGTGATAAATAAAGAAGACGTGTTTATACTGGATGCTATTTTAGCCCATGTTGTAATACAATATGCCACTTTATTGTCAATATCGTTAATAACAGCGCATCACCATGACAGGCAAACATCTTTCTATAGTTGAAGCATCCATTCATCAATGCCTTTTGTATAGCGAAACTAACAAAAATATTTTAAATAGTTACTACATGACTCATTACAAAAAGCAACCGAACAACACCAAAACATTTAAGTTCCGGTGTGTTTACCGTATCGAGCTAGACAAATGAAACCCTTATTTGGTCGAAATACCCCAATTCCGGAATACTAAAATTGTCCGGAGAAGAATATTGTTTAGCCTCTTATATACACGGTAGGGTTCACAAACTTTTCCAATTCGATCATAAAATCGTGATCAAACTTGGAGCCTGTTGAGAAATAAATCCCTTAACTGCACACTGCTGTGAGCTCCAACTACGGCGACCCCTTTGAGTGTTAAAGCGTACTGCATAAAGCTCAATGGCAGTCTAGACAAGACGTCTCCATCCCGCCCTGATACAACACCTAAAAATCAGTGTAAACGACAAGGCAACACCTAGAAATCACAGTATGAATTGCAAGGCAACAAGTATAAATCACAGTGTAAACGACAAGGCAACACCTAGAAATCACAGTATAGATTGCAAGGTAACCCATATAAATCACAGTGTAAACGACAAGGCAACACCCAGAAATCACAATATAGATTGCAAGGCAACCCATATAAATCACAGTGTAAACGACAAGGCAACACCCAGAAATCAGTGTAAACGACAAGGAAGCTCACAAAAATAAACGTGGGAGGGTACAAAGTACACCTTACGACAAAAGCTCCATTTATTATATAGGGAGTGTAAAATAGCTCTTTCCGTCCGAAGTCTAACAACTGCCCAATTAATCTCCGACCTGGGGGAGTGAGGAGCTGAGATAATCGGTTCAATTAGGATACCTTTTTCTATTATTTCAGTTAAGGTCATGAAGTAGTTCTCCTACACAATCTAAACAAAGGTGGTTTTTCGAGCTATTTGGAACCGAAAATATCTTCACATAAAATCTCACACACACACACACACACACACACACAAACACCTGAAATTAAATGTTGGTTCCTAATGTAAAACAACCATTATCATAACTGCACCCTACTTCCCCATTTCCATAATAGATTCCGCTTCACTGGTACCAGTTTAAGAAAAGTTAATTAACAAGGCAATTACGTTCGTAGAACCTAACTGGATTTTTATTTCTTAATAATTTCTTTATTTTGGATTCGCCATATGACATTTCTTTTTTATAGTAAGATTCCAATATTAAGACACCCATAAAGACAGAAACAATTAGATTTAAAGATTACTAACAATGACAAATTATTCACGACACTAAATGAATTATACAAAATCCAAATCAATTTTCGTTGCAGTCTTTCTCTCCACAAACGTTTAATAGCAATGATGTACAAAATACTTCTAAAAAATAATGAGTACCTCCTCCCCAACTATCCATTTTTCTCTTGGGGAGGGGGTGTTTTTAATCGGTTTTTGTTTACATTTGTTTTCTATCTCAAAGTAATCAAAGTGGAAAAACTTTGGGATTCGATTTAAATTAAGAAAAATATCCACAACTGCATTATTTAACCATATTTTTATGTACTTGAAAAGAGTGCAGTTGGGGCAAAAATACCTTGCACACCAAGACTCGAAATCTAACTCTCACACGTCTATATTGATAACTTTACCATATGACCTTGACCACTCCCTCACGCATCTGCATAAGAAAACTTTTCTTCCGTGATATGTGATGTTATAGTAGTACCATCATACCGTCTTAACTTAAAGACAACTTCAAAATATTTAGCTAAATCTGAGTGATGTTCATTTTTCCGATCAAAGAGGTAAAAGTTAAGGCTTCTTTGTCTTTTCTTGCATTTAAAAGCAGCTTGTGCGCCCTTGGAAGTTTATGATCGCAACAGTTGGCTTGTGTTAAGACTATTGGCATGTTGTACACTAATTATTGTTTGGGCATAGACGTTTTTGATTACTGCGCCAAAACACACCTCTGAACCAGTTTGCAATGTTCCTCGTCTGATTCCTCACCATGATTCTATATTTGTCACATTGAAAGAGCTCTCCAAATCAAACTGCTCCCTTTGGCTGTAAAGAAGTCGGTATGATAGCAAGCAAACGTCAGATATGAAACTTAAGCTGTTGGATGCCAGTTATAGACCTCTCCAATAATTAATGAAAGTTTAAATGAGAAACTGTGCGTACCAGTTACAGGAGCTGGCTTTTTAGCTTCTTGGTGTATATACCTTGAAATACAATACATGAGTTCTTTTAAAGAAATGTGCCCAACAACACATTAGTGGAGGCAAGAAAACGATAATTGTTCTCCATCGCTCAACTGCCAGACACTTGTTAATACAAAAATTGCTCAAAAAGGACGATTTAAGAGTAAATAACAAAAGTGATAGCGCGTGCAATTTTCAGGAGTCACGTGAAGAAGAAAAAACTAAATTTAACGTGATATTTAAGTACTAATAGTATTGAAGAAGTTTATACGGCGTCTGGAATAACAGTTTAACAACTTCAGCTACGACGCACATTTTTCTTCCTGTCTGGGTGTCCGTTTGGCGGTTTTTACGGCATAAGGATTGCGCCAGAGTAAATAAATGCGTATCAATATTGAAAGCTACTTACTCCTGCTGACAAAATGAGGACAGAACGGTTACAGACGGTTAATTTTCATTTAGTCCTAAACAGATCCACATAAACTACTGGACCATACGGTCGATTTTCAGCTCCGTAGGATAACAAACCATATACAAGGTGTTTCACTTTTCATTTTCCCCTTCAATGACTGACTATTTAAAAATTATCCATGCGTGATTTATGTTGTGTTTATCGGATGATAACTACGGATAAAGATCTGAAATTATAATCCATACGATACAAGCACGATTCTCCTCTTGTAAAGAATTTTCCGTAATATACAGTAGACATCATGCACCAAATTTTGTAGTGCGCCTCCTTTAGTGAAATAATGCCCATATCTTAACTACCAATCTAGCTAACCCTCTTTGTAATCGATCTCCAGAAACAATTGGTCAATCAAGACTGCAAGAACTTAATTAACAACATAATTACTTCTACACTCTCCACGCCTATGTTCCTACACGCTCGTATTGCGGTTATCACCGAATCAGACTGGTTACCATCGTCCTCAAAATACAGAGATACCAAGACTGCACAGATTACACTTAATGCTGGTAAAGCCATCGTCAATTACTGTCAGCAAACTGCGCATGGCAGTCCTTGTAGCACGGGACATTTCCAGTGAGTCAAAGGTAAAGAGAATATTTCCATTCCATAATCAACATGAAAACTAGGAATTGTTATGTGTCGCTTGGCCGGGCATCCCCAGAAATCGTTCTAACTAGATTTGTTTGGTTTTGGTTTTAACGGCATTTTTAACACAGTATTATTAGCTGCATCATTCTAAGGGAATGCAAGCTATAAATGCCTTCCCAAGATACATCCAGAGAGGATGCTGTAGAAGTACACCGAGTTTCATCTCTTAATCTCAAATGGCATCAGAGTAAATTGAAGAGAAATAATGTCATGGAATTGTAACCTTGACAACATCAATCAGGTGAGAGACGTATCTTTTCATGATGATGTATTAGTATTCCAATTTTTATTAATTAATCTTTAATGGATTGAAAATAATTTACCTGAGAGTAAAGTGTGACGAAAACTATGTGACCATTCTTTACCTTGAACACGACCTTAAAGAATGGACCCTCATGCTGTATGCAACGTAACTTTTTATAATGAAGTGGTGTATCAAGTATGATCCCTAAATATCAAACGACTTTCCAAAGTAGTAGTAGTAGTAGTTGTTGTTGTTGTTGTTGTTATTGTATGGTTTAACACCATTTTCAGAACAAGATAGGCTATACATGGCGGCCAGTATAAATGGTGGAAGAAGATCCCGGGAACACCCCGGAAAGAAATACCGGCTGCAAAGTTATATTGCGGAAAAGAACGTGTAACGGACGGAAGGACAGACGGACATAAATTATTTTGCTCACAGCTTTCACGTTAAGGTGGTGATCAATAAAATCATGATTTTGAGGTTCAAGATCTGATGTGATGCAAATGCACGAACTGTTCAATGTGTATACTCACTGTTCGTTGTGTAAACACAAACTGTTCAATGTGTATACTCACACTGTTCGTTCTGTAAATACAAACCGTTCAATGTGTATACTCACTGTTCGTTGTGTAAACACAAACCGTTTAACTTATATACTCACTCTGTTAGTTGCGTAAACACAAACCGTTCTATGTGTATACTCACTCTGTTCGTTGCGTAAACACAAACCGTTCAATGTGTAAAATCAATCGTGTAATATGTATGCTCTCAATAACAAAAATAAAATAGAAACATGTTAATATAAACATGAATCATCAGTTCCACCAAAAACCAAACATGGTTGGAAATTTAGAAATTCGCAACTAAATAAATGTTAAAGTCTGACCATGGATTTGAATGACAAGTGCGTATGTATGCAGGGTATGAGAACTATTTATTATCGATATAAACGTATTTATCCAGAGCATGTGATCAATATATTATCGATATACAGGTAAATCTGCAGAGTATGAGACCGATATATTAGCGGTATACACGCATGTATACAGAGTAAGAGATTGATATATTATACATACACATGTTGATAATTACGAAAGTTTCCGTCAGTAAAGAAAATACTATTGACCAAAATAAGACATGCTGAACTTCTACAAAATTAATGTCACCACAAAATTAATGTCACCTATAATATCACTATCATTTAGCACTTTTTCGTATTTACGTTAATGATTAATAAAAACTGGATGGTCTCGTTTTCATCGCCATTATTTACATTGTGTGTGTTTTGACTACAGTATTAGTTAATATTAATAAATGCGGATAAATTAGTATAATGCTGGTCACTGTTTCGCGTAAAAGAGTATAATGTTTGTCCTCGTGGATTTTAATTACGCTTTGTTGTTTAGCATTTTACGACATAAATAGGATTTTAGCATACAGGCAATTGAAATGAAGTGCTATGCCCAAGTACATGCTACGGTAGCTGTCAGAGACTGATCCGATGGTAGGATGTGAACCCTGAACCTTTCAGTATCGAGTGCGGCACGCTGACCGTGCCTCCTTTCTATATATATATATATATATATATATATATATATATATATATATATATATATATATATATATATATATATATATAATCTGAAATTTGCATCATTTTAGTATTCCTGCAACAAGAGGACATGATATACGGCCATGTTAGTTAAAAGCTGAATAATTTTAAATTCTCGTCGCCGTAAGAGAAAACAACTATGAAACACGTTACTTTTTGTCACGGAAATAGAACTATACCAATCGTGTTAATTGTTGTCTTGAATATGGGATCATTCCAATCGTGTTATTTTTTTTTCATGGATATGGAACCATGCCAATCGTGCTATTTTTGCATGGATATTTGACCATACCAATCATGTTATTTTTTGTCATGGATATGGGACCACACCAATCATGTTATTTTTTGTCATGGATATGGGACCATACCAATCATGTTATTTTTGTCAAGGATATGGGACCATAAGAATCATGCTATTTTTTCATGGATATGGGACCATGCCAATCATGTTATTTTTATCATGGAAATGGGACCGTGCCAATCACGTTATTTTTTTCATGAAAATGGGACCATACCAATCATGTTATTTTTTTCATGGATATGTGATTATACCGTTCATGTTATTTTTTTGTCATGGATACAGAACATGTAAATAAGCTAGTCTTGGCGAATAAATTTTACACATATAGGTTATTTTTTTTTAAGCAACAAGAATGAAAATTATGTCTTTTGCCTAATGAATTTATGTGTACGTAAAAATGATACATACAAAAATAACTTTTGAAAAAGAACCAATGTAAGAAAGTAAGAACAACAAATGCAAAACTCTTTGGTGTAAATCGCATTAAGGTCGAAAATAAATGTGCATATATAGAAAAAGCTAGTTTTCTCTAACAAATAAAGGGATGAATCAGTAACTCTGCTGAATTTCTTTGGGAAGAACAAGGCTTAAAAAAATGGACAAGACAAAAATCCAGTTAAAGATACAACAGCAGCTGTCTAAACAGCAAGACATTTCTCGATCATTGCGCTCTTCCATTTTGTTTTCAGTTAATACTTTGCAGAAGACTCAAAACAGACTTTTATATTTTAGCGTGTCAAATCAACATAATGTGTACTTGGGCTGTCAAACCACACACCTGCATAATAACACCTGTCTACTAGGTTTTGGCGCGGGAAGTGGGAGGGAGCAAATGGTGGTGGTGCAGAGAGGACACAGAGGCCAATTTAGTGTACGAATAAGTTGAATTTGGCATTATGAGACGCCGAAACCTAAATGCATCGACTATCGCTGTTGATATAACCTCGTTTGTATTTAGAAACGCTGACCATAATACCCTTGACAACGTGCACCACGTCACACAAACCTAAATTATCCCCATACGTCAGTGCGTTGGTAGCCTTGTCAACGTGTACCACGTCACACAACCCTAAATGATCCCCGTATGTCAGTATATTGGTAACCTTGTCCACGTATACTATGAAATATATCATAATAGAAGTTACAATGTAGCACAGCGAAAGTTACAAATAAGATGTTTGCATAACACAGTGTAGCAAAGTAAAAGTTATAACTAAGATGTTTTTGTTTGAGTTTTTGTGTTCTGTTTTGTTTTTTATTTAAACGTTACTGGCTTTATAATCTAGGCTTCTTTGCTCCAATTGCAAGTGATCCGCGCTAATGTTTGCTTTGGGCAGATGGAGAAAAATAGAAGTTATTATATGGAAACGAAAATGTAACAGTCGGATGGGTATACAGACGGACAGGCATACGTCATAAGAACACATGCTCAACTTTTTGGTTGAGGTATGAAAGCGTGGTGATATCTACCTTTTGCTCCTATTTGTTTCTAAGCAAGGTTGAGCTGATTAAGAAAAAATACATACTTTCTTCTCGTCAAATATATGTCAAGAAAATAAATATAAACATGGACATACACACAACTATACACATACAGAGTTACATCAACAGACAGACAGACAGACAGAAATATAAGCTGGCATTCATGAGAAGACTTTCTAACATTCAGATACCTCGTTATTAGGTCCCCGTGTTTGTAGATGTCTACAGTAACGCAACAGTCCACATACATGTACTAGACATTGTTCTTCTTGTATATAAAATACTCTGAGACTGATTTTAAAAAGTTTTGACAACACATCGGTGATGAATGTGTTTCCTCTATCAGTCTCAAAAAGTATGTTTTAATTTAAATGACTGAATAAATATAACGGTAAACTAGTGTCGTCTCTACGGATTAACAACATACCAGAGCTTTACCACATAAAATAACGTCATCCAAACGCATAAACAGTATATAAGGTTTACCACAAATAATTGCGTCATCTAAATACATAAAGAGTATACCAGGTTTACCACACAAAACTGCGTCATCTAAACGCATAAACAACTTAATAGTTTTACCACACAAAATTGCCACATCTATTCGCTTTAACAGTATACCAGGTTTTCTTTCGAGGCAAAACCAACAGCCAGTGTTATCCTAAAAAAAAAATTCACCATGGCTTAAAATCAACAAAACTAGAGGAGCTTAAAAGTCTGATTTCTTTTTCAAATGCTAATTTTCTTTTCGATTCGTAATCCAAGGGTCGCAGGTTTGATACCCGCCAAAGACCAGTCCGGATAAGATGTCTCGAGGTGTCCTCGAGAAAGAAACTTAGCTTTAATTTCCGCAATATGACCTCTACAATAATGTATTTAAGTATACAATAATGTATTTAAAAGTGTCGTAACTATTTTCTTAAACGAGCAAATACCTACAGGTGTGGTGGTAATTTACCCCCCACCTCCACGATTCTTAAGAAAGCGTGACAAATTTTGGTTGTTGACTTATTTCTCGGATGAATGCAACCTGAAATTCCTAACTGATATTCAGGTTATAAAAAAAAAAACGTACATCCGGCCTCTAGAATGAAACAGTAATAATAACTTAAATAATATATTAAGCAAAGTGGGGGAGACAAGAATTTTAATGAATTCTCATGTATGATGCACTCAAGAAACAGCTGCTCAAGTACAGTTTGCTTGCATCCAGAAATTGTGAAATGCAGAAGCCTTGCTGTTTTGCCATTATTCTTCGAAATGGAGCAGTGAATGTTTGCATATTTATGTAGGTCGGCAGAAAGGTAGATAGGTGTGTTTGCATCCATGCATGCTAGTACTAATATTAGTACCCTTAGTCCTACCTCGTGAACAGGGTACTAACACGAGTCTATGTTTGTCAATGGAGCAGCCGGTTGTGATTCACACGGCTTTTTTTTAGCCTAATATAATTTTTTTGAATATGTTCTTTGAATATAATGAAATAAATTGAGTAGCCCTCTTATTTAATACCGGAATTATCGAAAATCATTGTAGAAATAGTGGTAAAATCTGGTTTACCTTTCTTATCCGATATTTTCGTTTTGATAAAATAATGCCTAATTCCGTTCTCAGCCTCGTTTGTTTGTGTGCCATATAAGGACTTTAAGGCCTTATTTGAAAACGTAAACAGATCGTAGCAAAAAATATGGCGCGGTTTCAGTCGGAAATTCTGCGCATTGAAAGTAAATACGATTTACCGGTGACTTTGAAATTCCACCAAGAAGTCATTATTTCTCAACAAAAACTGTATTCCTCAAAGTATGCAAGTATCCAATCTCCATCTTCGCGCATTATGTCATTCAACAACTAATATCATAGCCTAAAATATCCATATATAGTCTGGCAAGTAGAAAAGGGGTCACGGCGAGAGTCTCGCGTTATCTGTCATGGTGGACACGGTGAGGTTAGCATAACTATGCCAATTTATTTTATCATGTAAGGGCTTAATAAATTCAAAATAAGCCAAACTTCTTTGACTTTATGTTTATAATTATGTAGTAGATTTCTAAACTATTTGTGTTTCTTACTTTAGTGAGGATTTTTTGCTCCATTACATGATATGGGATCAGATCGAAGACTCAACCACAACAAACCAAGTTGTAGCTAGCATGTATGCATGCATGCATGTATGTACGCGTGCAAGTTTGTGTGAGCGTGTGCATGCTTTCATATATGTGATTACGTGTCCATATAAACTAATATTTACTGGTAAGTATATTTTGTCACAACAAAGAATTTCGCTGCAAATAACAGCATGTTTAAAACAGCTCTATCATTCACTGTTCATAATATATTACATACGTTTTCTTTTCTAAACTAGAACTACAATTTACCCCCAAGAACTTTACACAATAGCTCTAAATATTATTTAAAAAATAAAAAAAACAAGAGAACACACAAAACGAAAACATTTTTTTTTTTCACATGGGCGAAGTCATGGAGACTTACGACAAATATGTAATGTTATGACAGAAAAAACAGCAAATTATATAAACCTAGCAATAATATACTGTAAATACGAAATAGGAACTATGGCTTTGTGTAAATAAACTGTACCAGAGGGAGATTTATTATCAAATACATTCCATGTTCGCTGCACGAGCTCCACTGTCAGGCGAATTCGTCTGTACTTAGGGCGATTGGTTAGACAAGCAAACACAACATAGCTGGATTCACGCAGCTTCTATGAGCTCTCTGAACTATGGAAAGCATCTCTTTCACATTTCCAGCATTCTACACAAAAACAAGTAAATCTTTTCTAAACAGGAAATTCAGTTTGTTTCGACCTATTTTGACATTCTTCGTCTCAACATGTTGTATTCGACCAAGCTATTTCGACATTCTTCGTCTCGATGTCTGTATTCGACTTAGCTATTTCGACATTCTTTGTCTCGATGTATGTATTCGACCTAGCTATTTCGACATTCTTTGTCCCGACCTAGCTATTTTGACATTCTTCGTATCGATATGGCCGTATTCGACCCAGCTATTTCAACGTTCTTCCTATATATGTATTCGCTCGTTGCAATCTGAGAACTAACGAATTTGGACTTTTTGTGTGTTCCTGCCTGGAAAAAAACAACCTATTGTTCTTAGTCAATAAACTGGAACACGAGATTATCGTCTACTCTAGATGTAGCCATATAGATTATGTCCGACTTGTCAATGAAACTCGTGCACTCATCCAGTTTTAGTACGAATGTATACTGTATTTTTATCCCCTTCAATAACACCAACTCTTAGACTAATTTATATTAAAGTAAAACTATTTAAATATATTTTTGGAGGTTCAGGTAAAAAATTTCGCATGAGCAAAACCAAGTGTACACAATCGTATTCCGTTATTTTAAATCTGTTTTCTTCTTTTTATCAGCTGTTTTAAGTGACTGCAAATAAAATTTACCTCTCTTACAAGCTTCATCATGTGGTCTTCTCGAAAACTGGTAAACTGAAAGTCCAGAGAATTTTAGCGCTCACATTTTGGGGCTACTGATAGAAGAGTAATGGAAAGCGTTCGCCTTTACCAACCACTACCATCTCACATCCGTCCCCGTGAGTATGTGCGAAAGCTTGATAGTACCTTCCCGCAGGTCGTTATTCTTTTCGAGGGTTTCCCGGGTTTTTCCTCCAACTGAAACACTGCCACAAATATATAAACTGTCATGTGCAAAACAATTTTGCTACACCAACACAATGAACAACAACACTCATTTATTAACAACAAATGTGAGCTGAATTTAAAGTTTACAAATTGTTTGCTAGTACTTAATTTTCCAACATTATTCTGTAAATAATTTATAAAACTCTTAGTAATTCATGCAAAATACGACAAGCTGTACGATGCATAATTCAAACTCTTTCTATGGTATTAATTCTTTCACCCATCTTCGCAAGCCAAGGTTCTGATACGCTAACCCTATCCACACCTTGGCAGATCGAACAGATATTTTAGTACTTGGTCCTAGCGACATCTTTTGTATTGGCAAATGGTGGAGGTAAATGATTTAAAAGTATACTTTGTAAGTTGAACATTAAAAGTAGGGCTACATAAAAAAGAGAAGCCATTATAGGTGTATTTGAGTGAAAAGTGTTTGTACAAACACGGACCGGCAGTGAAAAATTGCTTTTTTATCAGTCCGTTCAAGTTGTGTGCTCTCCTTAACTCGATATGTTGGAACATTGTTCAAATTTGAACAAATTGACATTCGCAGCCTCGAAGCACATAAATATCTGCTCAATACGCCAAGGTTTAGATAGGGTTATTATATCGGTACCTTGGTTAGCGAAAATGTCCTTTACCCTGAAACGAGTTGTTGGATAGGTAGCTTAAGGGACCACCCATTTAAGCATCGCGGGCGAAGGGGACAGTGATTGTTTTCGAATAGCGGGCGAAGGGGACAGTGATTGTTTTCGATAAAGAAACAATTCGGTTCCCAAATTATGATATAACTTTCAATGATTATCTTTTCACTAATATATACAAAACAAAAACAAATTTATATTTGCTAGAGCAAAAATACAGGTATAACATGTCCCCTCTTAATTGGCGTGACCTTAATATTGTGGTCATAAACACGATTCTTGATAATACACCGTCAACTAGATATCAACCAGAATCAGCCATTATATTTTCAAGGTGACGCAGGATATAATATTAGGCCGAACCATTTTATTTACAAAGAAGAAAGTATCTGGCTACTTGCTTTTGGATATTTCAAAGCTCACGTATGCTATTTGGTCTTGGCAGCATCAGACACACAGGGATTTTGGGCCGTAGTGGGAGGGATCGGTGGGAGCAGCTGACCTCTCTGGCTGGTCCTTAGTCTGTATAACTCAGATACCAGCCATAATAATATACCCTCCACAGCAAATTGTAGAAGTATACAGATCTAACACAACCTCAGAAAGCTTTATCTTTCAACTTTTGTGGACAAGATAACATGGTAGATAAGAATAGACCCTAAGCATTATTTGCATGGGTGGACATTTTTTAGACGTGAGGGTTCCATTTCCAACTGCTATTTAACATGGATACAGTCGTCGATATATATATATATATATATATATATATATATATATATATATATATATATATATATATATATATATATATATATATATGCTTTGCCTATGTATTCTTTTTTCCCCCCAGGCTGATAATCAGGCGAAAATAGATAATCATCAATTAATGGCACCATATCGAGACTGTGGCGTTATTGACATCTGGAGACATGCGAGGTCTTTTCCGTGATAACTATTCATATTATGGCCAACTAACACGTATCTTTAACCTCTTGCAAAACAAACCGAGAATACTGCTGCACGCGCCATTTGATGCAATCCGGTTACACGTTTCAATTACATCGACCTGATTTTGCACTTTCGTCGTTTTTAAACTAAATGATGTGTACGGAAACCAAACATTATTCCAATTCTGTATACCTTTCTGTGCAATGAGTTTACTGAGAGCAAAATACGTGCAAGTGTTTTCAGCAAATGTTACACATTCCTAGGTTCGATGGCTGTTTGAAAGCCCATCTAACAATCGTATTTCAGATGGAACACATTGTGTATTTCTAGAAGTGATGGCAACATGACCAGAGTTATCGAACGTGAAATTACACACTTTAATCAATAGACCGCTCTGGTGGCCTAGTGGTTAGAGCATCCAGGTGGTCGGTTCTATCCCCAGCTGAGTCATACCAAAGACTTACAAAAGCGGTACTTACAGCTGCCTCGCTTGGCGCTCAGCTTTAAGAGGTTAGTGTTAGGACTGGTTGGCCTGGTATCAGGATAATGTGACTGGATGGGACACCATGCTACATGTCTGTGGCATGATGACCCCCTGCTATACATCACTATAAACTGCCACACTGCAGACATCGTAGTGATAGGACTGAAAATTTGAAGCTACGTTAAAAATCTAAATCACACTCACACATCACACCTTTTAATCACAAGGGTATGGCAGACGGTGCTACGCTTAGTTTAAGTGTGTGCCCAATCCGTCCATAAAATAATAACCGGACTGTAACACAGGATTACTGCCAGAAGCACCGATGTCTGCATTATTTTTTCTACTAATAAATATGACACTACCATATTATAGATGATCTCAAATGGGTAACGATGTAGTATTGAATTTATGAAACAAGTTGAATAATGTCGAGCTTTTGGCTGGACATTATTTAACGAGCTTCAAAAATGTAATATTAAATCATTACCCATTTGAAATTCTTTTATCACAGTTTTATTTCAGTAGATATTATTAAGATAAAAGGAATAATTTCGTTCATTCTGAAAGACGTCGTACCTTTCATATGTTGTGCGTAAAATTTAGTCCCAAACAAAGAGTTGTAATAGTAAATGTATATTATACATTTTTCTATCTAAAAATCAAAGAATAAACGTTCATCCACATAAACAGAACATTTTACAAAAGACAAAACATTTAACACAACATTTCCAATGTGTGTAATGTCACATTGTTTGATACGGTGCAAAGTACCGTATTGAGTTCGTCTACACAACACAGTGCTAGTATTTACGTTAAAATTTCACAACTCAATATTATATTGTTGCGATATTTTTGTGAACAGAAGATTAATATATACAGAAGTACACATATTTACTGTAAAGTATTTGTGACCGGACATTTGCAGTATTTGATTTGGAACATTAGGTTGTACAGAAGACGTAAACAAATCATTTTTAGTCCGACTTGATTCACATACCCCCCCCAAAAAAAAAAAAAAATATGCTGTGGTTGGATAAAGTTCTGTTAGTTGGGGAGACCGGTTTATGTCTACATTCTTCTATGAACAAAGGTGAGTTGACTTCAGTAAGTTCACATTTAAACCAAGCTTGTATATAGACCATTTTATGGATACTTAGGCAAACTTCGTAATTTGCACGGAAGTTTGATCACGTGGCGGGTGGTCAGCTGACCACAAAATTCAATTGATAGCTGGTGGTCAAAACAAGGCGGACACATCAGCATTAGCATCAACTGTTCCAACTACTTCAGTTTCGTTTATCGAGTTGAAAAATGCCTATTCAACAGCAATAATGTCACAGATATTGATGAAATTTAACACTGGAACCATCCTGTCTTATTTTCTGGAAACCAGGGCGTATTTTAATGCTATATTAAATCCGGTATGAAATTGTCTATAGGGTGGGTTCAATGCTACATATATACCGCCGCTCCATCCCCACGCCCACCCTCGCTATCATCTGAGCAATAACCATAGTCTTGCTTGTTATTGTTCTTATCTTGGAGTTTGCCATTTTTCATGTTATGATATGTTATACATGACTTAAACTCCTGTGGGGGTAAATTGACAATATTGAAACAGGACCATTTTCACCCAATTCCCTTTAGCGAGTCGAATAAAAAAAAAATGCGGCCAAAGTGTTCCATGAAAAACAAAAAATTCCAGAAAGCGGGGTTAAAAAAAAAGTTTTCCAACCATCGCAGCCAATCAGTAAAGAGAATACTGCACAATAATTTTATGGTCTTATTTAGACCAATCAGAATCACATTGCGATATGTCAACATTTTATCAAAAATATGAAAATACACACACTACAGGCAAAGTGTACCGAATATGTGATAAACTGACAGTATGAAAAGTCACAAGTTGCTCATTTTCATTGTATTACAATAGCATACTCCGTCGTCGTGCTCATAAAAAATATCGTCAGTTATAAAGAAAAAATCCAGCCATGCATAACTTTTGAAATTCACTAAACTACACTTGAAACGTACAAAAATGTATAATGCTTCCTTCTTACTCCAAAGTTTCTAACTTTTAAGACAGATTTACAAAAGGGGAACAGCAAAATAAAAATTGTCAATGGAAATCTGCGAGTTGACAATTTGAATATAGATAAAACTGAACAAAATTGTGTGATTTCATTCATTAATTTATAACATTCTTATCCTGGGGGGAAATCCCTAATAACGTCACCCTATCTGCGTTTCTAATCAAACAGGGTATCTTTACTAAAACAGTCGCGAGTTTGTTTTATCAGAAAACTGATCGGAACATCGTTCGGTCATTTCCGTCAGTTGGTGGACTAACCTCGGGAAGCAGTTCTATGAACCACATATCAACTTGATGTTTTTGGTGATTCGCATTTGCCGGAGTGCACCACATTTATTAAAACAAATCCTTGACTGTTCCAATTATATCCGTCTCCTCCCGCCTGCATACTGTTCCAAATGAACGAAAGGCGTTCAGAATATGGTTTTCAGTGGCGACGTATTACATCCGATGTTTCTTTCTCGACATGACGGAAAACCCGATGTTGTTTCTGTTGGTTGATCGCCGTCTCCAATAAGCTCCAGGTAATTTTGTAAATTTCCATAACTTTTGCAGTTACGTAGCCATGAACACGTGTTTATATGACAGTAAGCTACAAAATTTAATTTTGTTCTGTTGCTGAAATATAAATTTTTAAAACAGATTTTGCAAATAGTAGACGAAAACGACTTGATTGTTACTCTGAATAGATTATTATATGACCTGGAAACGAGATTAGCTGTCTGGTTGTTAATACATGAGGGCTTCTGTTTAAATTGAAACGTGAATAAGATGATAAATTTTGATGCCCATGGCAACAGTCAAGTTAGAAATCAAACTGATAAATGTATTGACCATGCTTTTTGCACCTTTTTGTTTGTGAGGGGAAGGGGGTAAATTCGCCAAGGGGGATAAACTGGCGCTAGTGCATGCGAGCAAAACAGGTTAGATTCGTGCCCTGTCGTTTAAGTGGTTAACGTACTGGACCACGAAGGGATAGGTACGAGTTTTTATCATACAACATACTCGATCAGGTCGGCTGTGTTGGTGCAATGCACTTTATCTCAATATGTCCGGGTGGTGGTGGTGGTGGTCCGAGTTATCTAAGGCGTTTGCTTTTTGTAGATCACTCATATCACCACCTCTGACCTCCTGAGTTAGAATCTCAGCTCGGCCAACGTGGGTATGTATGAAAGCTTACCAGCAACTTTCCCTTGGGTCGGTGTTTCTTCTCGATTTTTAACCAAGTTCTTTCTTAAACAAAATAGATTGGCCGTCATATAAAGCCTATCATGTGCTGAAAAATGTCGTTAAACCCATACAAACCTAAACACAACCCAAAATACCTTGGCCCCAAATTACGTATCTATAATGCTGTGCGACAAAAAGTGCAACCAAACCTGGTCTAAAGCCGTCATGCCTTGCGAACCTCAAGCAGTCAAAACTGGATATGTCCACCAAAACTCAGGCTCCGCAGTAATTCAAATTTTCAAAGTTCTACTACACTTGATAATTACACTCTTTGTTCATGCCACGACTACAGACTCGATGTATTTACATGTACAGTGCGTACTGACTGCTACTAAGAATGACCTAATTTTGGGACATTCACTGGAACCACATTGTGAAGTCATGCCTTGCGAACCTCAAGCAGTCAAAACTGGATATGTCCAACAAAATTGTCAGGCTCTGCAGTAATTCAAATTTTCAAAGTTCTACTACACTTGATAATTACACTCTTTGTTCATGCCACGACTACAGACTCGATGTATTTACATGTACAATGCGTACTGACTGCTACTAAGAATGACCTAATTTTGTGACATTCACTGGAACCACATTGTGAAGTCATGCCTTGCGAACCTCAAGCAGTCAAAACTGGATATGTCCAACAAAATTGTCAGGCTCTGCAGTAATTCAAATTTTCAAAGTTCTACTACACTTGATAATTACACTCTTTGTTCATGCCACGACTACAGACTCGATGTATTTACATGTACAGTGCGTACTGACTGCTACTAAGAATGACCTAATTTTGTGACATTCACTGGAACCACATTGTGAAGTCATGCCTTGCGAACCTCAAGCAGTCAAAACTGGATATGTCCAACAAAATTGTCAGGCTCTGCAGTAATTCAAATTTTCAAAGTTCTACTACACTTGATAATTACACTCTCTGTTCATATGTTCATACCACGACAACAGACTCCATGTATTTACATGTACAGTGCGTACTGACTGCTACTAAGAATGACCTAATTTAGTGAGACATTCACAGGAACCACAGTGTAATAATAATCAATGTCAACATGTTAGAAGTTACTGATTTGAAAAGATCCCTTTGGGCGATATCAAGGTAACAAACACTTCCCTGAAAAAAGTTTTGTTTGTTCAATGAATGAAGCGTTGAAAAATGACCTTCTCGTGAATAAGGAAAATATATCGAATTCTCTTATCTGTTACTTTTAATTGTTACGTTATATCGGTATCTAAGCGGGAATATTTAACTTCAAATGCCACAAGGTTTGTAAAGAAACCGAGAATGAAAAAAGTGGAAAGGCGCCCATCCCAAGGTCAACATGAACCCGGATGTGTCAATGAGAATATTAACCTAACTCTGAGGGTGTTAAGCCCTAAACTGATGCCAAAGAATAGATTTTGGATGTAAAAATGTTACAGGAATAATCTGAACATTAATTGTACATAATTACTACTAGCAATGACCAAATGACTCATGAAAGTAAATAAATACCCTTATTATGTACTAGTGTGTGAAGTAAATAGAATTACTTGAAAAATAGTTTCCATGTCTTTAAATCCTATATTTACAATATATTTCTTATATTTGCGCATGCGAAAATACAAGATTTACCAAACACGCTCGATTATATTTGCGTATAAAAGTTACATTTCCACAGAAATAAAAACAAAAACCACATTCTTGGACTGGTGCTCTACTGCACGAAAATAATTGCCATGAATTCATGATGAAGCTGTTTCATCCATGTAACTGTTGTCGAATGTTGATATTCTGCGGTGGTAAGAATTTTAAATTAGATACTGGAGTGCACATATTGAGTGTCCGCTTAGCACCATTTTCATTTTGAACCAACTAAATATTATAAGAAGACTATTGGAGATAACCCCATTTTATATTACCATCCATTTTCAAGATACGACATTTTATACAGGAGTAGTAGTTATAGCACGATTTTTAGGATGACTGATGTGGCGGCCATTTTGGATATCGAAATGGCGCCATTTTCGGTCACGACCAACAAGATACAAGAGGTATTTTAGTGAAACTTTATTGTTGATACGACCATACATGTATGAGGACTAGCGATCGTAACATTTTCAAGACGGCCAGTGTTCGGATGCCACAATGAATGACAAAAAAAAAACAACATTTTAATTTAAGACCGACTTGAGATTATATAAAGTCTTCAAGTGCACTTCGGCAATACACAAAAACTACATTACCTTTCAGGTATGCATAAACATTTTGCAATCTGATTAGAAACAGATGTCCACTGTCATAAATAAAAATCCGACAGTGACCGCTTAAGGATCATGCTCTGGTAATCATAATCCCTAATAGTATCAATCAATTAGATGAAGTCTTATATCGTCGCGCGGGGGTACTGAGCAGTGTACGATTCGATTCACTTTCAGATTTTTGAAAGCTCCGATTCCATTGTCTGTTATTCAAAGGTCACCGGAACACGACCATTAAGCAAACGTCGTCAGATCTTCACTAGGACATCTGAGATATGATTTTAATCATACTGATATTTTGCCGTAAACATTTTATCAACCTTTAGAACAATGTATCAAAAGAACAATAAAAAAACACTGTCTCAATAGTACTTTGCTTTGTGGTCAGATAGGGTATGTTTATTAACAAAAGGTGTACACACGAGATGTACACACGAAAGCAAGATTGGGACAGGGTGCTTAGTGGCACATACTATGACATTTAAACTCATGGTTTTGTCATTTGTGAAATTAAAGTTACTGTACCACGAGATTGTTTTGTGCATATATAATTTATACAAACGTGTTAATGTTGGGGTGGGGTTGGGGGTGTTTTTAAATTTAAATTTCACTAGTTTTCTTAAACGAAGATAATGCAACCTAATGCAACGGGCTGTTGACAACGGAAGCAGATAAAAAACAACCTGATGCGCAACACTTGTGCTTTTTTTCTTTTATATTCCAGATGAAAACACAATCTCACGCATTAGACGCGAAACTGTAACTTTTTTTCTTATATATTCCTAACATTAATGTAAAATCATACCCGTGAGACTCAAAACATTTGTTCTCACATAATCCGAATACCGATGCGACACAAAAGTTACTTTTACCTTGTTTTAGATTTCATCATTATTAAACAAAAGAACAAGAGTCTCTCTCTCTCTCTCTCTCTCTCTCTCTCTCTCTCTCTCTCTCTCTCTCTCTCTCTCTCTCTCTCTCTCTCTCTCTCTGTGTGTGCGGTATTTATTCAGATGCTCAGTTCTTGGAAAAGCATTAAAATGGTGAAGGATTGTTTACGTTCCCTGGTGGCATATGGAATATCATTATGCGTAAGAGTATTGGTTATCGAAACCGATCTATAAAGGAAAATGTCTTTTTGAGAGGGATAGAATTTTTAACACAGTGAGATGCACCACAAGGAGTTCGATCCGAGTGAGTACTCATTTTCTCGTTACAGAAATGGGGTGGTGTCTGAAGAAAACGACATCCACTACTACTTTAGCAACAGGAGGCCTGTACAAAATGAACATTGCTTAAGTTCGTAAGTAACTGCCTCTAATATTACTGAGAACAAGGCGCAAAATTGCATGTCATGTTCCGGCAAAGTGGAAGTCTGTAGTTCTTCAACCTCGTTGTTTGGAAAATGTTTCAAGTTATGGGCGTACAGGTACTTTGTTCTGATTTGATACGCTTGTTTTCCCAATTGCCGACTAGGAGAAATATTTAGACCAAAATCATTACAAACACGACAGTTAAAACAAGCTACAGAATTCATAAACTTTCAGAATTCGTGAGGTTAATGACCACAGAATTGCCAGCAAGTTGTGTTTGATAAACCTGTTTACTTTTTGGGAAGTAACCTGATTTCCGGAATGAAAAAAAATGTTATGAATGGAAATATTCAATTACATACGCAATTGTTGCCCTTTAATTTTGCACAAACGCGCACGCACGTATGCACAAGTACACACACACATACATACATACACAAACACATTATAAATATATATATATATATATATATATATATATATATATATATATATATATATATATATATATATATATATATATATATATATATATATATATATATATTGCTAGCACATACTATTCCAAACACATAAATATATGTGACTAGCAAAGCAGCATGTATGACAAAACAAATATGTTGAGCGCACTCTTTCTATTGCTCAAGGTACAGTTAAACTAGAAATATATTTCTTGAATATATATTCCCCACCGGAAATCCTCAAAACTGACGTCCTCGCTAAAGTTAACAGAGCAAACAGACGGACAATGGAAACTAAATCAAATCGCATTTGTTGTTGGAAATAAAAAATAAAAATTAAGAGCATACCCCTGCACTGCAAACCCCCACCCACCCAACAAAAATGTCTTTATCTTTTTTATAATTGCAAACAGAATTAAAACGGATACGGATAATTAAATAAACTCGTTAATTATGGTAATTTAACGAATAGAGAAATCACAAATCCTTCTTGTAAAACTGCGGTTTTCTTCGTCCAAAGCGATTTGGAATAACAACACGTACAGCATCAATCACGAACACACTAACTATTGGTACATCAACTTGTGGTGCAAAATGAAATTCAGTATCATATATTCACCAATGCGTTGAGAATATTCCACACAGAAAATGAAATTCAAACCGAACATGTTACAGATTGAAGAAAGTCATTAATCAAAATTAATTTTCAGGCACCTTGAACAATTATTCTACTGCTTCAGCAGGTTGTTTCTGTTCCGGGAAGCTTAATCATCTCATAGACACAGATACTACTACGCCTGGACTCCTTTTTAGCACAGCTGCCTTGGCTGGTGATGACGTAATTTGTCGAGGTCCGTTTAATTGACCCTGAACCGAATTAGCTCTAATCTGAAATTAAACTATGACGTTTATACACGCGCATGCCGAAAAATCTTGCCGTTATGGAAGCTATATGGATTAAGCATTGCACACAGGACTCCAATTGACACATCGATACCATCAACCCTACCCCATTTTTGTTACCAAATCTGAATGACACACTACCAAATTATAATAGTTAAAAAAAAAAATGAATCAACAGTGCATTAAAAAAGGGGGAGGACCTTACTTGATTCGAGTTTTGCCACACTCGCTTTATAATCTGCACTGCTACCATTTTTTTGGACAATACATATTGCAATAAAAACATGATGGTGTGTTTGCGTATTTCGTGACATTAACACTGCGTTAACATGTTTAAATATCTGGCTTAACTGCAATAAGCAGCGAAAGGAACCTTTACGTTTTCGATCTCACTGAACTTTAGGGTGCATTCATTAACTCATTAACTGTTAGTCAGCATTTATTATAGTAAATACCAGTGTTTTTGAAAGTAGTGTCTTTATGAACTAACAAATGATCGATTAAATGACAACTTGTGTATTTGTATAAATTTAATCACATTTGTCATCATACAAACCTTATAAAATCCTTCTTGCCGTATGAGTGACTTTAGCTTGAAAAATTTACGTTAAAAACATTGCACGAAACCCGCAATTCCGCGCTCAGTTGTCAACGCTACCGATTTAGGCCCAAAAAATTCACCAGTATTGATATGACCTCACTTTGCCGGTAAAGTCAACCAATATGGAAATTATCTGGCCGTAAAACTGCTAGTACAAATACGCGTCGCTTCATTTCTATAACGACATGAAATAAAACATTTTGATAAACATTCATAATGACTTGACGAAGAAATGGTAAAGAAAGCTCTTTTATCCAAAAAATGGTAAAATATTTCTCTCGTGATTGAAGAAAAGTTATAAATTTTACATGCAAATATATGACTTCTTTTGTAACGCAATCTTAAGACTGTACAGATAAAGTCACACTTAATTTCTTAACGTATTCGACGTAATATGTCAACAGTAGTGTATCAAAAAAACAGCTATATAAACAAATGCATACCTACATAAATAAATGTATACTTATTTAGCATACATCCCAATTCTTTAAAATTTTATTAAGTTTGGTTAGTTCATCCATTATAGAAAAGATATTTACTTTAAACACATTGTCCCTGATACCAGCTGTCACCAAAGTCAGGTGTCACAGTCATTTAAAATGTTGAATAATTTAAAGATAATAAATATGTACATTACGATCAATTAATTGCCCGTATGTAGCATCAAAAATCGTGTTTATGTACCGCTTCCCTTTTTCAATGCATGTTACTGGACAAATATTCTTTTCATAAGATACCATACACGGTGTACAGGCCAGACGGAATGTTCACAGTGTTGTGAAGTATTTCATGAATTATTAAGCTACCTGGAATAAATAATCTACTTTATGAAAACAAGAAAACGTCATTACTAGAATTAGACAACTGATAGTAGGTGTGCACCACTTGATGTATTTACCCATGCCACTTCCTTAAAAATTTTGCCTGTTTCAAAATTCAGACTCATCAAAAATCAACCAGTAATCTTTAAAAAGTGAATTTGGTAATGCATCACAAAGAAAGAACATCGTTATAGTGACAAAACATGTTCACGTCTTTATAAAATAAAACAAATCTCGTAATCAAGCAGTTTTGTCATGGTTAATAAGTACTGCTAAACATGGTGTTAAACCCACAAAACATACCTCCATAAAAAAAACTAAAAACGATTGGCTGAATCATGACTCACGTTCGTTTAACGCTAAATGTTTCTTTTGTATTTTCAGTCTTAAAATTAGCGGGCTACTAATGAACCAATAGTTTACCTTTCTGCCTACTTTACTAATTTATTTACTTAAACAGGCAAGCAATAAACACTTACGCAAGAACCATTGATGGTGTAACAATTTTCCAATTTAAAGATTCGATAGAAAGGTAAAGTGCCTTACGATTCAAATCTGATCTTCCACAATTAAATATAAATGTTTCAAGTTTTCTTAGCTTAAAGGCACTATTTATCCGATACTATGGGACTAAATCTTTAAGGAAAAGTAAAATAGGTGAATAAACACTTCCTATTAACTCGTCTTTACTTCGTACATCTCCGCGCGAACACGGCGGAAGACAAATTTGCATGTAAACTGTTTTTACTCTCTGGGAAGCATGGGGCTTCTCAAAGGGACAAAAATATTATTTCCAATCACAACCGTAAAAATTAGCTACACCCGATTAGAATCTATGGCAGATCGATCCATTTTGGTCATTAGTTTTCAACCAAGTTCCAACATCAGCTGCGTGCATACATGTAAACAAACACATATCTACAAATTAATAATATAAAGTGACTTCTTGATAATAGTTTTTGTTTAAACAACTTGTGGTTCCTTTCCGATTTGTATCAAAAAAGGGCTAAATATCTCCCTAATCTATAAACTGAAACCTTGTTAAACTATTCTGCCTGAGGTACCAATTCTGTTAACAACTGACACTTTCCAGGCATCGTCGATAAATCAATAAATCTGCACAACGCGCGTTATCCTTCATCCACATGCCACGAAAAATAGTTGAAATGGATAGTTTCATCTGTTTAGTTTATAACCCCTCCTATAGTAAGATTCCAGAAAATATCTCTGGTAGTTTAATTTCCTGAGTTCTATTAGATAGCAAATACCTGTCGCATGCTTTTGCTAGTTCAATTAACATGGTCTAAAACCTTTTTCTAATGGGTTTCTTCTGCGTCATCATCGTGATAACCAAGTAATACTAGATTTACGATGATTAGGACCTAACGCATGAAAGCATTAAAATCAAGTTCATCTAACTCCTGTCATTACAATAACGTCCCCACACACCCCAACCCCAGTAGATATAATTTAAAAATATTACAAGAAGATGAAGAATCGCCGACTGCGAGTGCGCAGTGGGTCAAGGGGCTGAGAACTTTCCGTACCAAGACACCGCTGGAACAAAAAAAAATAAGATATTTTCTACAAGCACAACAACTTTGAAATTGCTTACATAATGTAGGTGAAAATATGGTAAGTGACATGTCCTAGTAACATTTTAATCTGTTTTGCATTCCTTTTGCAAAAAGCAAGGAGAAAAGTGAAAACAGTTAATCAGCCCTCTGCAACTACATACGACCTCGAAGCATGAGCTTGCACGTGCATTCATGTTAAATTTGCCGACAAATCTATCTGAATTACTCTACATCAAAAGTACACTGCGAAACTGAACAAGCATTCGACGGAAAATTAGTCCAATTTTGATACTGTGCAATGACTTTCAAACTTGGTTTACGTTGTGCATGTAGAATATCGTTATTATCAATTTCATAAACATTACACCTTACATCCATTCCAGCCATTATGGTAATGTCAGTATTGATCGATAAAAAAGACCAGGAATTTCATTACTACACAGTGCTTGCTACTGGGGATGGGAGGATCGATAATAATAATATTCATCGACCTCCAGCGACATCAGGGAATTACAGAAAATAAACCTCTGGAAACCTAGATAGCACCCATCCCACCCTTCTTTTGAAGGCTGTGTTTCACCTCTCTCTCTCTCTCTCTCTCTCTCTCTCTCTCTCTCTCTCTCTCTCTCTCTCTCTCTCTCTCTCTCTCTCTCTCTCTCTCTCTCTAACACACACACACACACACACTATAGAAGCTGGATGCATCAGATATGCAGTAGAAACGATATACCTTAGCACCTCCACATTGCCTGGTTCAATTCCTCCACAGAAATAGAACTGGTAGGTTGGCGCTCCAGTTTCATGGTCACCACACAGAATCATCATAACCGTTGAGAATGAAGGGCTGTCAAACTGCAGCTCTTGCGGTATTGGGAATATAAAGTAATTCGCATCCACCCTCCCGTATATCGCAGAAGACAGTGGCTAGCATTCCAAACCTGAGACTGAAAGTATGCGCTAAGGAATCTTGCCATCCCATTATCACAGGTGGACTTCTATGGGTTACCCTTTTGTAATGCTACTTACTCCAATTCCTATAGCACGAAATAACCAACGAGTTTTGCTCTGCGGTAAAGCAACGTAATCATAAGTTTTTTTTATTTTGAAAAAAATAAGTGCTTTATATCTTTGATTTTTGTTGTTGTTGTTGTTGTTGTTGTTGTTGTTGTTTTGGGGCTTAACGACATTTTTCATTACACATGGCGGCCAGAATTAATGGTGGAGGAAAAAACAGGAAAATCCGCGGAAAGAACCGCCAACCTAAACGTAGCTCTGGCAAGCTTTCTCGCATATCCACATTCGCCGAATCTTAGTCTCGAACCCACGCAGACAGAGGTTGAGATGGCAGTGATCCGTAACGGAGAATGCTTTAGACCACTCGGCCACTGGGGGCCTACTTTGTTCATTTGAAGATATTTTATTATTCACCTGATGATAATAGCTATTACTACTTAATTATTATCAATTAAATATCATTTTTGTCTGTATCAAGTGACACTCTTGTGTACAGTCATAGCACGAGAAAACGTAATCTTTTGTTGTAATTACTTGCCACCAATTATCAGTTAATCTCGTCCTATTTTTTTCGGACCAAAATGCGACAGCGATAATGTATTTCAATTGCGGCGTCAACTCATTGCTAACGCTTCTGTGCTAGCAGTGTTCTAAAACCGCGCGCGCGCGTGTGTGTGTGTTTCTTTATAATATTTTCCAACCTTGTTTGAGACGTGCGCTGTTTTAGCATTGTTTAAAGCTGACTCCACTTCAACACTTTGATAACGGAAGACCAACTTGAAGCATAAACTATTCGTTAAGTCTAGCCGATAACTGTCCGTGTTGTACAGAACGAACACAATTATTTAATCCCAGTAAAATCCCACAATTTGCCCTTCTTGGTCGTAAAACCTTTATTCCCCTCACCCGATTACGTGACGATTTACACTTAGCTACAGTTAACAATTCCTTGGAATTTTCACTGCACAATTGACAAATCAAAACAAAGACCAAATTTGGCTACGGGTACATTTTAAACAAAAATGAAAAGAAAGATTAAATGTTCCTCCTGTGTATGTACTTGTTGCAATTACGAACTGCAAAGCTTTGTAGTTTAACGAGAAGGGTTACATAACGACCCACCATCAAAGAAATAATTTTACATTTTACTCTATCTAGTACTATCTGTAACGTTTTAATTGTAATTATTTCACAACTGAAACTTTCTTAAAGAAATTATTTGTTACAAGACTATTTTACCTGTATATGCTAATTTCAATCTGGTTGGGTTGCAAACAAAATCTTCAAGCAATGATTTCTACATTTCTAAGCAAGAATGCGTGCGATATGATGACTTTAAATAATAATTAAAAAACAGATTGTAAACAATTGTGGCGAGACACACATAATCCATTCATTTTCCACCCAACTCAACGGTTGCTCAGTGTTAAGATGTTTGTTACCCTCGCAATGATTTTTTTTTTGCCCAAGCCAGCGGTTGCTCGTTGTTTAAGATCATAAAACACTATAGAGATGACAAGATGTGTGCTCTATTCCCATCAAACTGTACTACCTACTATGTTTACAGTTTACATTGTAGAGAATTTCTTTCATCAGGTTTTGTGAATTTTTCTCTAAAGTTCTAGGACGAGTTTGTGATGGACGGTTGATGATTTTGAGTTAGTTGTTGTTCTGGGGCTTAACGCCATTTTTCAGCACACGATAGGCTATACATGGCGGCCAGTATTAATGGTGGAGGAAGAAACCGGGAAATCCGCGGAAAGAACCACCGACCCACGAGAAGCTACTGGCAAGCTTTCTCACCTATCCACCCACATTTTGAGTTAGTTGCAATTTCCTGGACATACATATTTGTAAAGAGCCATGGAATGAGATTATGTTATTATGATGTAGTAAAAAATATTAGTCTATTTGTTTGCATTTGATTCTGATGCATGATGGAACATGAAGGAATCCAAATATTATTCACATATTTTCGATATTGCAAATTACTTACATGAATGTTACCCATCCATGGAAAAATGTGCAGTACCTTGGAACGCACGACACTCACCAAAAATAAACCATGTCACAAGACATGGCAACATTAATAATCTTTCTATGCGACCCAGACAAGCTGGAAATAACTAAAACACGATACAGCATAAAACAAGCAATTTAACACTGACACACGTTATGGTAATACGCATTAGCAATATTATAACAGTGAAAACAAACCATTAGATAAATTAAAAATATTTTCATCACAATTTTAATGCGTGTATTTCAGTAATATGTTAATTTTGTACATGCATTTATGCAATTGTATTGATAAAGGAAGTGCATCCAGGTGTTAAACACTCAATTTCACAACGCGTATTAGAATGCTTGTATTTCCCAGTGATTCTTGTAATATTTTAACATGATAATATCTTAATGTGACTAATTATAGGGCTGTGTATGGAATAACTCATTAAATAAGACAGGTAAAACCATCGCTAATTTACAGGTAAACGACTTAGCATGATCATATGGCTATCACTTTTAAAATCATTACCCTTTATTTATCTACCACCAACCCCCAACTTTCCTCTAACCCGGTTTGCTAGCGTGGTCATTAGTCACGGACAACGATTTCTTCTCTCGAGCATCGCTCGAGAGTGTCTATGAATTCGTGTGCGACCTCATCTTGAGTGAGGTACCGTATAAACTGTTATGCAAACATAGATCCTGATCAGCCGGCACATAATGTGTTTGTGTTATTTGGTCTACATATTATTCCCAACAAATTGCAGAGACCCTTGTGTGAAGGGGCCTTATACGACTGGAGGCACGGGAGTATGCAGTTTGCAACTGGATCGTAAGCATTTACATACGGTATACCTGACCTATTCGATACCCCCTGCATAACGTGTCAGACACTGCTTATGTAATGAGAGACAGCAATGAACTCTACATAAACATGGATTACACAAATAGAATTAATGACCAATATAAATCGCTTTTATACCGGTGAACACGATGCGTGGACAACTGTCCGTCAATAATAGACAACTGTTTCACCTGCACTTTCACTAATTTATTCACATGTCCAAAAGTGACGCGGACAGCAGATTGGTGGCCATTTTAGTGCATTTTAGTCTGAATAACATGGAAACATATACGCTTAAACACGTTTTTGGAACGGTTTGAAAGCCCGTTCAACATAATGGAAAATGAAGAGTTACTCCACACCTATCTTTGTACGTGTATGTTTTTATCCCAGCAGATAGGTTTCGATGCAAAAAATATACAACAATCGCACAAGACAAAATTCTAGAAGACCTAGCTTTCTTTTTCTTTAAAATCAAACTTGTTTCTTATAAATGTCATTGCGAAGCTGCAACGGTTTGCAAGACAGACTCGACTCCTCTCTCTCTCTCTCTCTCTCTCTCTCTCTCTCTCTCTCTCTCTCTCTCTCTCTCTCTCTCTCTCTCTCTCTCTCTCGTGTGTGTGGGATGTAAAAAGCATTGGACAAACCCAACTCTCTCTCTCTCTCTCTCTCTCTCTCTGGAATGTAAAATGCATTGAACCATCACCACCATAATAAAACGAGGCCTGACTAATTATAAAATGAGGCAATTAAATTGCAAATATAAATATTGAGCATTCACCTATGATCATGATTGACCCGTTTCTGCAAATATGACATTACTTAACGATATCTCAAAGTTTCATGTAAAATGACACTCCGCAGCTACATACCTTATACATGCATTTAAAAAAAAAAAAATTTGATAACATACCTTGACTGCGTTAGGCGCCTCTAAATCCCTTCTATTGCATAAATCCCAGGTACACAGGATGTGCCAGAGCTCTTGAAACACCCACAGCACACTGTTCTCTACCTGTATACACTTGGCCTAAAACTCCTCCAATTGAATGATTTCATTTTTCCCCTACACTGATGAAAGGGTAAATTGTCCCGCGTACAAAGCCTATCGCTTTGCTTCAGATGTAATGTCTTGTAAAAAAGAAAGAAAAGCCTATGCCGTTCCAATTTCTAGACTGGTATAGTCCACTTTAGTAAAGCATGGGGGCAGGTTTCACAGTTAAAATGTTAAAACGCTAGTAGTACAGGAAGTCGGAACTAACTCAAAGCATGTAAACTGTAAACCGCCCAGCACTAACATTCTGTATGCTTGCAACAACGTTCGCTACAGTTATGCCGTTTTACCAGCCTCATTCTGGCGATGAACACATACACAGTACATCTACACTCTTCTCCAAGAATTAAGGGCTCAGCTAAATTCAGAAACTGGCAGCAGCGTATTTTTACGTATGCACGACCACATACGTTAAATAAGGCCTAAGTACATGGAGGGTACATGGTCCTATCTTTCAGACGTGGTTTTCCCGTTACTCAGGTTTACTTAATTGCTTTCAACATTACACAAAAGTGTCAATAACTAAAAATGACCATATTCGATTGGGAGGGTCACTGTTATTGCATAACAATACTCGACCGATATATATATATATATATATATATATATATATATATATATATATATATATATATATATATATATATATATATATATATATATATATATATATATATATATATATATAAGAGCCTTTACTGTGGTCTATTAAAAAACAAATCGATGTTTGATATAAGTATTATCGCTAAATCAGAAAAAATACACTGAATGGTTATACACGTTTTTCTTTTAATTGCAATTATACCTTAAAAGACAATGAATTTACAAAATAATTCCTCTTAAAATGGAGCACAAAAGGTTCTGCAGAAGTTCGTTGGCTCAGTGGTTAGAGTGCCGGATTCAGGACCAAAAGGGTGTGTGCTCGAATTCAACCTTCGGACTAGCCTGGGTAAGCTATAATAGTGTATTCCTTAAGCAAGGTACATTAATCTTATTGCCTTGACACTAAATGATTTTCTTGTGTTGTTGTGCCGTAAGCCGTAAAGCGACAAATATCTTGTCATATTTGAGGTTAGATACCTCAAATTATGTTGCATATGAATATTTCATTTTGCTTATCAAAGTCGTTTCGCGTTATCTATAAATTAGCCACAATTAATCTAAGGTCGGCTACTATGAAGTTTCCAATTCATTAATAAACCTTAGAAAGCTTTAGAAAGATGACTCAGTAGGCGAATCTGTCACTTTACTTCCAAACGTTAATATGTTGACTTGTCTTTCCACAGCTTTACGCAGATCCACCCCATATGTACATGTCTGCAGTCATGATTTGATCTGGACGAGCTTTTCAAGAATTCACACTTAGATTTTCATGAATTGGGTAGGAGTCGATAAAGTTGCAACACAAAAGGAACATATATCATAATGATGGCTTATACTGAGTACTGAGTAAAGATACATGATTTTGTTCTTTTACACGTGCACAA
Source organism: Potamilus streckersoni (assembly GCA_016746295.1). Classification (NCBI taxonomy): domain Eukaryota; kingdom Metazoa; phylum Mollusca; class Bivalvia; order Unionida; family Unionidae; genus Potamilus; species Potamilus streckersoni. The sequence goes on from JAEAOA010001465.1 coordinate 1,220,071, forward strand.
AAGTGCCAACATCAATCGACAATTTTATTTTGCGGGCTGGCGTCTTATACGATTAAAATGAAGCTTACAGGCTGGTGTCCCGTAACATTAAATACAAGTTTAAAGGCTGGAGTCCTGTACAATTAAGAACCAGGTTAAAGGCTGAAATTCTATACAATTATGAACTAGTTTAAAGACTGGAGTCTCATACAAATAAGCAAAAGTTAAAAGGCTGGAGTCCCATACAATTAAACACTAGTTTAAAGGCTGGAGTCTCATACAAATAAGCAGACGTTTGAGGGTTGGAGTTCCATACAATTAAGCAGCAGTTTACAGGCTGACATCTCCTACAATTAAACAAACATTTACGAGCTGACATCTCATACAATTAAGCAAAAGTTTGCAGGCTGAGATCTTTTGCAGTTAAGCAACCGTCTACAGACTGGCGTCGCATACAGTTAAATAAAAGTTTACAGACTGACGTCTCATACAATTAAGCAAACGTTTCATGGATGGCTTCTCACACAGTGAGATACGAGTTTAAGACGAATGTCTAATACAATTAAACGTCAACTTACACACTAGCATTTCATACAATTTAATAAAAGTTTACACGCTGACGTCTTACACAAATAAGCAACATTTTAGTCATTAAATAATTCTGTAAGCGGAACGGCCATAAGGTGAAGTTGTGTGCATTTGCAACAACCACAGTAGATAACGCTGACATACCTTTATGCTACTTTCAGGTACTGTGACTGAAATTTCTTTGCATGTTGTATTAGGAAATCAAAGCAGAACTCAATGAAATGACCGCTTCCAAGTACTTGGAAAAAAAAAAGAATTTGAATAAGTCCAATTACACTAAATTTAGCAGTTATTACAATAAAGAAAATATTTTTTTCAGAGTAAACAATACTAACTACTGAAAGTACAATTAATTTTTTTAAAAATATACAGTTACCGGCTAGTTTTGTCTTTATGTTTTTTATATTTAACTCTTAAGAATTTTGTGTTAGAAATGACCAAGCTGAGCTAGGAGTCTTCTGAGAGATGTGCATTTGAAAAAGGTCAAACTGTATACTCTATAACCCAAATTACAAACGTTATTTTAACATTATCAATGATGGAGAATAGTCAGAATACAAAATAAGGGAAACATGTGAAAGTCTATTTCGTTAAAAATCAAACCCTGTCGAATGTACTAAACTGTACAGCAAAATCCTCATACAATTGAACCAACCTTTAAAGTTAGTTGTGACATAAACGGCTATCTACAACTCTGAATAATCAACACAATTGTCACAACATCCTTATACAATAATAATGTATTACAAAGTCCAAAGAACACCATGAAAGCTGACCAACGATAACGTACTGCACCGTCCACAAAACACCATAAATTAGACCAAAAAAAAGTGCTGTTATATCCAAAATAACGCCATAAAATGGAAAGACAATAACGTACTGCAAAACCATTTAGTATATGTTAGTGGGGTTTTTAATGTTAACGCAGGTCAACGCCATATTTTTTCAGCACATGGTTGATAATACATGGACCATATGTGTCCCAACAATAATGCACTGCAAATTTCACAACAATAACACACACACACACACACACACACACACACATATATATATATATATATATATATATATATATATATATATATATATATATATATATATATATATATATATATATATATATATATATATATATATATATATAGTTATTTATATAAAATACTTGTAAAATAAAATAAAATAAAATATTTTATTTATATATATATATAAAATACAGTAAGCACTTGTATTGGTATAATAAGTGCATTCCTTTCTATGTTTTTTGATGTTTTACGATTGAAATATTTTTTTAAAACAAATTCTGGCTTAAAGTTATATAAGAACAATAAAACAAAAAAATGACCCATCCTGAAGAATAATAAAAAGCAATGTTATGTCCCTCAAACAATGACTACAGGGCCGATGACTTCGAACATATAGACAATTTACTTACGATTGCGTTTTTCGACTTTCTCGGTTGTTATTTGCCTTAAACTCCTAAGAAATGTATACGTCATGGAATAGTTTCATATCGCATTATGTGAACCAAACAATAAGGTTATACAAATAACATAAAAGTATTGACTGCACACAGAAATTAAAATTGCCACGAATCTATACCAAGAAGTAAAATATGTACTATGTGACTGTCAATAGAGTGTATATAACCGATAATAAGTAATGTCCTCTCACCTTCATTATTAACCATGTAAACGTATAATTGCGGATTCTTTCAGCTTATGTTCAGTGTGTGGAAAAACAACAAACTGAATACATCAGAGATCCGAGGAAATTCTTGAGGTTTGTCCATTGAATCTGGTGTAAAATTGCACACCAACAATACTGAAAGATTTGTTTTAAAATTCTCTTTTTGTAAAGCGAAGAATTTCATTAAGTTAATTGATCAATACGAAGCGGCCCGAATTGGACTTAGGAAAAGCGGGAATAAGACAAAGATCATGAGGATCGGATATACGACAGCAAGGGACGCCGTGAAGATTGGTCATCAACAACTTGAGGAGGTAGAGAAATTCACCTACCTAGGCAGTTCCCTCGCCATCGATGGCGACGCCTACCACAATGTCATTTGTAGAATAGGACAGGCAGGTGTACCCACTAATGAAACGTGTGGGTGGCAGCAATCGTCTATAGACCATTTCATGGAGACTTCGGCAAACTTCGTAATTTGCTCGGAATTTTGATCACGTGGCGGGTGGTCAACTGACCGCAATACCCAATCGATAGCTGGTAGGCAAATAGTCTGGTCCCCTGCTTAGTATGCTCCCTAGTATAGTATAGCGGAGTGCATCGCAGGGAGCATACTAAGCAGGAGACCAGACTAGTGGTCAAAACAAGACGGACAATTCAGCATTAGCATCAATTGTTCCAACTAGATCAGCTTCGTTTATAGAGTTGAAAAATGCCTATTCAACTGCGATGATGCCACAAATATTGACGAAATTTAATATTGGAACTATCCTGTCTTGTTTTCTGTATTTTATAGCCATACAAGAGAGTAGCTATGAGCTGTTTTACATCTGGACATGTGCATGCGAGTATGGAAACGGTGTCGATGTTAAAAATTTAATCCTTTTTTTTTACCATAACACCGCATTTCATAAATCGAGTTTCGTTTACAAATAAAAGGAATTTTTTGTATTAATCCGCAGTATAACAAACCTAGAATATTGTTCGACTGTAAAGCTGCAGAAGTCCCAGGCATTTAGCGGGCAGGTAGCGGGCATTTCTGAATTTGTTTTAATCTGATACGTCTAAACAACAATGTATGCCATTTTGTGATATACAGATGCCTAGCAACGTTTGATTGGCTGGAGTATAAAGTGACTCGGGAGGTTTTTCGGATAATTACGGAGCAACTCGGTTAAATCCGGTATGAAATGGGTTATTTCAGTAACATCTGATGTGACTTTTACACTCAAAGTCGAAATGGATTGGTACCCTACATTTTGTTATGAAATGTATAAGTTATGCCATAATAAGTTGTTTTGTACATGTTAACGAGCCTATAAACGAAATCGAATTACTTTTTTTCTAAATTCTGTACGGTTTATTTTATTGAATCCTAACTTAATTGGTATTTTACTCCTAAGAGGGGTTTTTCTTCTGGTAATTATTAGAGACATGTGACTTTTTTCCGTTTTTCCGTCAGAATAGATAATATAATGAAACAGTAATTAACTTAAGTATAATATAATATAATATAATATAATATAATATAATATAATATAATATAATATAATATAATATAATATAATATAATATAATATTGTTCAGAATGATATAAACTTTTCGACTGATAACATAAGCAATATCAGAACTCTGCGACAATCCGCAGTTTGAGTAAAAATCCACTAGAGTGTTTTCCCTGCATAATGCTGCAAGGATAGATAAATAGGTAGGTAGGTAGGTAGGTAGATGGATGGATGGATGGATGGATGGATGGATGGATGGATGGATGGATGGATGGATGGATAGATAGATAGATAGATAGATAGATAGATAGATAGATAGATAGATAGATAGATAGATAGACGCATTTTAGTTATGATGAAGACGTGTTTAACTCTGTTTTCATCAATATAGGTATTTGACACTGACGTCGTGTATTATAAAAAAAAATATCCTTTGACGATAACGTTTGTTGCACGACCAAACATTTTTATCGCAAATAACATGTTATCCATCTGGTGTCAAGATAATGTAACTGGGTAGGGCATGATGCTACATCGCAGCAATATGACTAAAGTTGTTAAAGCTACATTAATAATACACACAAGCGCGCACACACACACGCACACAAACACACACACATACACACACAGATACACAAGTAGTGATATGACTAAAACTGTTAACAAATAAATAAAAGTTAAGAAACACAAACACGTGTCAAATTAGTATCTTTAAATTATTTATACAACTAAAAAAATAAAATGATCAGCCCGGAAGTTCTTTGTAGCTTGGATGATTGAATACGGCTAGAAGAATGAATGGACAAACAAATCAAATACACAAATCGTCTTTACCGCGTATTTTACTGTCGTTACAAAGTAGTTCACTGCTAAGATGTAGCAAATGTGAAAATTCCCAAACAGATTCAAACGGCATATAATTTTATCGTTTTTCAGAAACTGCCTTATCACTGGTTTGTTGATAAACCTTTAGTATTTTGCATGTCCCCGTCTGGTAAAAATGGAACAGAAACATATTTTTTTTTAAAACAATGCCCGAAATTAAAGTGTTTGTGTGCGTGTGTGTGTGTGTGTGTGTGTGTGTGTGTGTGTGTGTGTGACAAAGAGAGAGAGAGAGAGAGAGAGAGAGAGAGAGAGAGAGAGAGAGAGAGAGAGAGAGAGAGAGAGAGAGAGATGTCAACAACACGCCAAAATCCTGTATCGTATCAAAAGTGTAAATCAAAACAAACATCAGTGGAGGAATAGAATAAATGTGTGTTGAGCAAATACCGTCGTAAGTGTAAATAATACTTGCTATGTTTCGATTACCTTGATTCAAAACTTAAGGTGGACTCTTGTACTACATTCTAAGACAGTCTATCGACTGCGTGATTTGTACGATAATCTTTACATCTGCACAATTTAAAAATTACGTGTGTGTGTGTTAGAGGAGGGAGAAAACAGAAACCCTACCTTACATCACGGACGGTTGGTATTGCGGTATGGAAAAGCACTGCTTGCTCTCCCCGTTGTAAATCTTGGCGTTGAGTGTAGGATACGCTCGATCAAGCAGAGCTAACAGTGTTGCTGAGGTACGATGAAAGTCTACTAATAGGAGTTACGCAAAATGTGGTAAGCTCCCTTGGGCTCGTGCTAGATTGTGATATCGCACTGTTTCAAACGGACTATGATTTGATAAAATCGGAGCTATATCAGGTGATAGTGTTGGTAAAATAGTTCAGGCACAGACTGTACAAAAGCTGGATGTTCGATCGTGGTAGGAAATATTCTTTTAAAATTTAAAATTACATATCTTTGTCTCTTTTTTTGTAACCCAATCATCTCACATGTTACTGGCACTACAAATCTTATCAAAATCTACATTCTTAGTACGTAAATTTTAGATGATTGTTATTATTATCGTTATTATGGGTTTAACGCAAGTTTTCAGCACATGGTGTGCTATTAGTACTAATATTAGTACCTTAGTCCTTAGTCAACCACAACAAAACAAGTTATGGCTTCGACATCGTAGCTAGATGTGCTCTATACATCGTGAACAGGATATTTGGTGGAGGAAGACTATACAGGACTCCGGGGAGAACCACGAACCCATGGATGGCTACAGGAAGCTAGTCACATGCCCACTTTGGCTGAGCTAGAGATTTTATCCCAAGCGGACAGCGGTGAGACGCAAATGATCTGCAAAGGCGAGCGACTAACACTATTCAGCCACCCGGAGCCCCGATACGCAAGCGAAAATTACCAGGTAATTCCAAAGACTGCGTATAGCCTAGATCATTCGACAAATATTGGAAATATTTCTCCTCAAGTTATAAATTATGGACAACTGTACATTTGATTTCAGACATTCAGTTCCCAGTACCAAAATGATCAGTGATTGTGGAAATGGAAACCACTGCAATGTTATTTTACCCAACTATAGTCCGAAAATACATCCCCGTTGGTTTGTAAACCCCCCCCTACCGATTTCAATAACGGAAACATTTAATTTGATAAAAAGTGTAACGAACATAGTCAATTCATGCATCGATTTATATTTTCTTTCCTGAATGTGAGAAGAATTGCCATAACACCGCCATCGACTGCGCGTTTCATGCTGAACGGAAGTTTTCAGTGTAATAGACTGACATGCTTGAGAACCATTTCCAGTTTCTTTTGAACCAGTCCATTTTCAGCAAAGAGGCGCATGCGCGTTTAAATATGTACATACGTATGTCGTCTGCTTTCAATATTTACAGTGTCGAATCAAGCAAAGGAAAAGAATGACAAAAAATTCGCCTTTCACGTGGATTTAGCAAGCGGTTTCATTAATATGTTCTCGTGGGCAAAGGAATATAATTCCAACGTCAACAGTATTGCAATTTACGGAATTATCCGGCAGTTACTGAATAGGATCAATTACGTCATTATGTTGTCGGATGGAAATAAACTACCCCGTAGTGTACGGAATATGGCGCTTTGTTAATATGAAAAGTTCGTTTAGCATGAAAGGTGCAAGGGGATGCAAGTACTATTCTGGTGACAGTCAGGTTAGAAATTAGAAATCAATGATTCAATTGACTTCGTTCTGTGCACTTTTTGTCACATTACACTTTTTAGTTATTGAGATCGGTAGGGGGTACAAACCAACGGGGATGTATTTTCAGACTATAAGTCAATGACATTTGCAGACTCCAATATATCTACGCCATGCCGGAAACGAAATTTTCCGAATTTTTGTCCTTGCGTGCAAATTTAATTTGCAAATCACTACTTCCTGACAATATTAAAATAAATTTAACAATATTTACAAGTTGCATTATAACGTATCCTGCATTTTAACCAAGTTTTAATCAGTGCGTCTTATGAGGGCTATCTCTGAAGATATCTGAGAAGCCATATTAAAGTTTTAATTGTTTTTATTGCATTATTTTGTATTATATAAGGTCAATGGTGTGTAGAATGGTATTTCAATGGGGCCCTAACTTTCCTTGAAAGGAAACCAAAGTAAAAGTCTATGTGTCTATTTACTCGGAGCGTGCACCATAACCAATAAAGATGCGGCAGAATAAAACGAATGTCAAGTAGTGAGTGTAATGTTGTGTGTGTTTGTGTGTGTGTGTGTGTGTGTTTAAACGGGGAAGTTCCCGGAACCCCACCCTCCAGATCAGGCCCTGTTATAGACAGCTTGTAACGCACGGACAAACTGCTGTTTATTGTCACCTTTCGTTGGATTTGTTTAACACAACATTGATATAAAAGAACTCGGACAACTACGTACCTGAATAATGTACACGACAGGTGACATTTGTACACAAGTTGACATGTAAATAAACTATGTACGTTACAAATGCAATGTATAAGATTTCTTGCTGGTTCTGCTTAATTAATCGTTGTTAGTTTCATTTTATAGTAAATATGCATCCTATCTATAGCTTTTATAACCTGAGCAACTGTTGTTATTGCCAGATTAAATGTTGGATTGATGTAGAGATGGACAAGGAAACGCGACATTTTGCTACTGTCCTTAGTTTACTAAAATTTTAATTCTAATTGATTTGTATGTGATTGAGACAGTATTTATTTGCAGACGTAATCGTGGAAAGTACAAAATATCGAACAATCATTGTGGATAGTACATAGGAACAAAAAACAAAAAACAGTGTGAAATGTACCTAAATTCGAATAATCATCGTGGAAAGTATCTAAAATCGAATAATCATCGCGGAAAGTACCTAAAATCGAATAATCATCGATGAATGTACGTACATGATTAATCATCGCGGAAAGAACCTAAAATCGAATAATCATCGATGAATGTACGTACATGATTAATCATCGCGGAAAGAACCTAAAATCGAATAATCATCGATGAATGTACTCACATGATTAATCATCGCGAAAAGTACATACAATCGAATAGTCATTGTGAAAAGTACATAAAATTGAACAATCATCGTGGCTAGTACATACAATTGAATATTCATCTTAGATGATACATAAAATAGAATAATCATTTCCGATGACACAGAATCAAATAAGAAATATAGAGGACTGGGCAGCAAGCATAAACTTTCTTTAAGATCTCTCCTCATTAATATTTATTTTTATAATTTGGCGGTTATGAACAATGAAAGCATAATATTGCAAACATCGAAGGATGTAACAAAAATGTACATACAATATTGTAAACAATCAAGGATGTTAATGAGGTATTAAAACAAAATTGTACATACAATATTGTAAACAGTCAAGGATGTTAATGACGTATGAAAACAAAATTGTACATACAATCTCGCTATAATATCAAACAGTAACTTGAATGCGTTCATAGCAGAAACATGCTACCGCAAACGTGCCAAATATCAAATCAGTAAAAAGAAATATAATAAATATGAAGATGTTGGCACTAATTGAGTGGGTATTACGTGAATGCCTTTTTTTTAAAAAAAAAAAAATATCTGTGGTGTCGTAAAGTCTAAAATAAAGTTCGCTGCTGTTTCTGGTTCACTGCATGCATGTCTATTGTTAGATTAATAATAGTTATTTGTACACTACATTTAACATTTTTTTAGAATGGTTCTCTCCCGAATTGATATATTCCGTGTCTAAGTTTATTAAGTATATGAAAAGATTACTAGCACAAATTTTGCCAAAGGATTCACCAACCCACCCAATCCAAATTCAAGTGACAACATATGTCATAATTTTAACATGCTTGTATCAACGGTCACGATTTGATTCGTTTTATATGCACCTTTGTAGGAATATTGGCACAGCTGTTACAACGACATGAGATATGCTTTTTATTTCCTTCCTGTACATGTCAGTAGCTCCATGAAAGATCAGGTTTATACCACGAACACTTTACACAACAGTAAATCACAGTTATAAAATTGTCGTTCGGAGAAGCAAAACAAAGACAACATCAAGCTAAAACAGAAAGATGCAAAAGAAAAAAACAGAAACATATGAAATTACTGGCTAAAATTTAATTCTTAATTAAAATCGTCGATTGATGATCTAGATGATTCGTCTTCAGCACTATTGCCTGCCAATGCTTTCTCAGCCAATCTTCGCCTGAACATCGCTGAACCAGTGACTTCTGATTTGTATTTTGGTAGTTTGTCTCAGCTTTCGAAATGTTTTACGATAATTGACGTTAGTCTTGTTACGATAATCTTAGTTATTCTTGTTATGATAGTCGTCGCTGGTCTTGTTACGATAATCGTCGTTGGTCTTGTTCATAAATACGTACTTTGTCTGCGGGCGTTTGTAAATTATCAGATTTGTGACATTTCCTTAATGATTCAAATGATTTATCATCCAACCCTACATTTCTAAAGACAAAATCCCAAATCTATGTTCATTAATTTTATCTTGTGATTTTAATATCTCATTGCATGTCTAAAGCAAATAATTAAGGCATTTAATGTATCACATTTCGATCTATCCAGCCATTTATTTTAATCAACCTGTCAAGTCAGGCTGAAGGAAAAAAAAAGGGGGGGAGGGGAGGAATGCAAAGCATCACGGAAGTAAATGGCGCATATATCTGATGGAAGATTGATTGATAAATATGAAATGCATGTCAATGATTTCAGTGGATATCCATAACGCTATTGGTGTGCACGTATGTCTGCAACAAGTTCGTCATTTTAAACACCTTGCTGTATTGTTGTAGTTCTTGTAGGGTTTAACGCCATTTTAAGCACAAGATAGGCTATACATGGTAGCCAGTACTATATATATATATATATATATATATATATATATATATATATATATATATATATATATATATATATATATATATATATATATATATATATAAAACTGACGATGAACAACAGTTCGTCGTCAGTTTATTGTATCTATCTTAATTAATCCCTGATACACGTGATCCTTTGGTGGATCCAGTGCGCTTGAAAAGTTGTTATTTGCTATATGATTTATACTATATATATATATATATATATATATATATATATATATATATATATATATATATATATATATATATATATATATATATATATATATATATATATATATATATAGTGTGTGTGTGTGTGTGTGTCTGTGTGTGTAGACAAGAAAATAGATAGTTTATAAACATGACTTGCTGTATAACACCTGAGTTACAGGTTTATTTCGCGAGTTCCTTTTTGTCGTTAGGCAACGGACTTAATATAACCCTCTTGTGTTGCCGTAAGACACGAAAACAAACGAAATTATTTTGTTGCTCTAAAACACCAGAACTATCGAAATTACTTTGTTGCTGTCAACCAGCAAACCAAACGAAATTACTTTGTTACCGTAAACCCCAATAAAACAGACAGTGCTTTGTTGTCGTAAAGCAGCAAACCAAACGGAATTACTTTGCTGCACACACACACGCACACACACACACACGCGCGCGCGAGCGAAATTGCTTTGTTTTTGTAAGACACCAAAACAAAAGAATTTATTTTTGGAATCCAGACATTGAATTCATCAAACTATGATCGAAAACATAATACAAATTCACATTTCGCCTTAACCTTGTCGTTTAGATCGAGTAATCAGTACAGGGGTGGGTTCGACATGACGTGTTTTACGATGTACACCATTTCGTCATAAATCTTCATGCATATGTACATTTACAGTATTTGTCTGTAAAATATGACTCACATCAAAGAAAGTTATTGAGCATTTATCGACTTTAAATGTGATACATGAAAGTACTGTATAATTCTCTGTCTTAAAAAAATCGATCTAAACTTCTCAACTATTATCATACTGTCTTCTAGAAAAATCAAAAAACATAAACTGATCTTTTAAAGTACTGAATATAAACTTTAATAAAACGTCGTGCACAAGGATTAGACCATAGGGATATGAATGCTAATAATATCATTCTGGGCTCAAAAGCCTGGAAGTATTGCAAACTATTGAACGCACGGTTTTCCATCGAGAAGCCAGGAAGAGGAAGATGAATGTACGGTTATCTTTCTGCTAGAAATGTAAGACGGTCGTATGAAATCCGTAGGGAAATCAATAAACAATTATAAAAACAGAGATAATATAATCTAGTGTCCTGGGCTTCAATCGTCAAGACAGACAATCGAGGCTCATATTGGAAAACGATAGAGTAAATTGAGAATATTTATACCGTATAAAGAAGAATACGCGTTACTATTATTTTGTTCGATGTTTATTTTTTTTAGACAAAAAAAACTGTTCACGGTTATGTTTATGTACAAATTGTGTTCATGATCAAAATAATCTTTGACTTAAATGTATTTAAAAAGATTTGGCATTATACAATCATATCTATGTACTCTCTCTCTCTCTCTCTCTCTCTCTCTCTCTCTCTCTCTCTCTCTCTCTCTCTCTCTCTCTCTCTCTCTCTCTCTCTCTCTCTCTCTCTCTCTCTCTCTCTCTGCAAACGGTTGATATGGTGGTATTATTTCAATTTACACATATATAGATCAAAATCATCTATAAATTTAAGAGGATAATATTAATTAAACTGAAACGAAAGGTAGGGCAAAAACGTTTAAACTCCATGGGCAGTCTGGATCCTAAAGGAATATAGGAATAACATATATCATACACATTATATTCTTTTTTCCCCAGTGTTTTATTTTAGCGTTATTTCATTATCGACACTTTTCACTGTTTTACATTCTTTAAATGTCAGGTCACATTGTTCTAGTTTATTCCATTACCGAACGTAAACCTGCTTCTAAATTATGCTTTTATTGAACATAAGCAAGCTGATATCGCACGGTATCTGTACATTTTTCAAACATTCTAGCAAACATTTTACTAGACTTGAGTTTACTTACAACGGAAGTGAGGACAATATCCGTATTCACGCTTAACATGTAGATTGCGTAATTTAGTGGGTCTGACTTATCAAAAACAACCCCGTTGATGATTGCTAAGATCCTCTATCTATGGGGACCTAACTGTCTGGTATCCTCTATATATGGGGACTTAACTGTCTGGTAGCCTCTATATATGGGGATTTAACTGTATTGTGATTATTTTCGTCAATCTGCATTCACACACACACACACACACACACACACACACACACACACACACACACACACACACACACACACTAACTATATATATATATATATATATATATATATATATATATATATATATATATATATATATAGAGAGAGAGAGAGAGAGAGAGAGAGAGAGAGACAGAGAGATACATACATATATACATGCATGCATGCATGCATGCATGCACGCACGCACGCACGCACATACATACACACATACATACACACACACACACACACACACATACACACACACATACATACATACATACATACATACATACATACATACATACATACATACATACATACATACATACATACATACATACATACATACATACATACATACATACATACATACATACATATATATATATATATATATATATATATATATATATATATATATATATATATATATATATATATATATATATATATATATTCTACGTAATTTTAAATCTTGTTTTACATTTGATCTTGTAGTACTTCATATTTTGGAAAATTTGTCTTCATTTAGATATTCTCTTTTTTAGAGCTCCACCTTTAATGGGCACAATGTAGTCACCATTGTACTAAATTACCATTCGACACTGTTATGATCTGCTCATTGTCCAGATTCCGTTTCCAGTCGATGCGATACGCTTTGGTAACTATATTAATCCTGAAGCTTGCTCGATTGCGAAGTATCACAGTCGAGATATGAAGATTTGTAATCAAACTAAACAAGATTCTATTCTAGCATCGTGAAAATTGTTCAAAATGATGGAAGTGATGGAATAAAGATTGCGCCAGGTGTTAGGCGTTTGCAAAATATACAAATACATTATATGCAGTAATTTTTCAATAACACCGAGAATTGGAAAAAAAAATCACGTATTCACTTTTCAATTACACTGAGTCTTGGAAAAACCAATCATGTATTGACCTTGAGTGTAACTGTTTAAAAATAATGAGTCTTGAAAGAAGCGTTCATGTATTCACCATGATAGTAAATTTGTTTAATAACAAAGTATTGGAAGAAATATTCATCTATTCACCCAGATGTTAAATATTTTAATAAAAAAGATGTTTAAATTTAAATTTTTCTTTTTAATTCAAGCTGATGGTAAATTTTTCAGTGGCATATTATTTAATCGCCTTGATAGTAACAACTTTCAAAGACATATACAAATTGCATACTGTGAAATGAAGAGAATGGAAACATATATGCATTGACTGACGCGATCCTTTGAGGATGATTACAGTTGGAATTTATTGAATTCTATTTAAATAACACAAAATGACACCTCCATTTTACATGACAGAAAAGTCGGAATAGACGAGATGGTTCAAGCATTTAATAAGCGCTGAACAATCGAGCATACCCCTGGAGACCTGTGCTATTTTTAGACTAGTGTATCAGTTGGGACCTGTTTTATTCTTTCGACCAATTTTGGATACGTCCCTAAACGAGATAAATTTATTTAATCCTTTTTGTCAAATAGACGCACAGTGTATCCCATAATGTGTGTGTGTGTGTGTCTGTGTGTGTGTGATTTGGAATTTTAACGTAGCTTTAACAAGTGTACAGATGTTCAGTCATCGCTATGATGTCTGCAGTGTGTCAGGTTTGTAGTGATGTCTATAGTCCGAGTCTACTATCCCGTTGGTTTGTACCACCACCCCTACCGATTTCAACAACAGAAACTTTTAATTTGATAAAAAGTGCAAGGAACTTAATCCATTCATTCATTGGTTTATATTTTTAACCAGACTGTGAGTAGAATGGCCATAACAAAGTCAATGTCTGCGCGTTTTATGCTGAACGAAGTTTTCAAAATTGTAAACCGACATGCCTGAAACCAGTTTCCAGTTCCTGGACAAGTCCATTTTTAGCAAAGGTGTGTATGCACGAATAAAAATGTACACTCATATGGAATCAGTACACAATTAATAAAATCCGGTTCAGTACCCACGAATGTAGTCCCAGTCTATTTTTAGATCACTTTTTCCGGTCTAAATTTGGTGGTGATACTAGAGTTAGATTTTGGCATTCTTTGTAAGGATTTAAAGGCAATTGATTATTCTTTAAAATGTGAGCTTATGGTGTGGTTGTCTGTGTGTATTTCGGCGACAGTGCACATTGAGTAATAAGGTCATGGTGATGATCCGGAAGTGAAATCTGTGTTCCGTTGCCTGGTGTTTTGTTTACAATTCAGCCTCTCAAAAAAATGCAGGTCAACCCTTGACAAGAATTAAACCGTAAAGTCATCTTTGAAGGTATTTTAGATTAACATATGATTTGTATTGATTGTCACACAGTGGAAAGTTCAGTACTGAGGAACAAATGTAGAGAACATATAGTAAAATTAATTGTGTACTATGGCCTGTCAGTAAAAACTTGAAACTGATATAAATTTTTTATTATTAATGACATATACATGAAATTTTAATATGTTATGTATAATGACTTTAAAAATATAAAAATGAAATTAGAAGTAAAAAAATAATTTTAATTTTAAAAATTTAAATGAAATTTACAAAACAATTAAAAAATAAAAAATTTCCACCAAGAATACACATATATAATATTTTTTGGGAATGATATTAAATGATATCAGCATATATATACTCCTACACCATATACAAGCTCAAATGATAGATATTTGTCAAATTTGATCTAAGAAAACATCTTTATTAGTCAAAATGAGACCCTCATTTAAAATACATGAAGACAAAATTCTACTTTGCTTTGTACCTTTAGGTCATTGAAACTATTTATTTGGGGTTCAAACAGTTAATTTATGTGTTTATGATGGGGTGACTTCCTGAGTAACACATATCTGCTTGTATAGCTATCAGTAATTGTTTATAACCATAGTTATAGGGTATTTAGTGAGAGGACAGAGATGAAGACTTTATACTAGAACCTGTTCAAGTTCTCTACAAAATCATATTAAGCTGTCAGAAAATGAAATACAGGTCAGAGGGGTAAAATATACTTTACCCAGGTATATTTACCATTGCATGTAAGAAAACAGCAAAATGATGTAAGTTGAACACAGAATGCATTCCATTTTATTGTTTAGTTTCTTTAAGATGTTGATTGATGTAGTGCGACATTGTAGCCCAGATGATATGGGAATTCTCATGATCCATTTTGCTTTATGCATTATTAATGACTAATAATATCTGTTATCTGATACTTTAAAGATTACATAAGTAATATTCAAACAGATTATTTGAATTTAACTTTCTACAACTGATCCTAACATGGTTACATAGCTGACATGAACAAATATGCATATATTTTGTAATGTTTGGAATCAAAAGTTGACATTGTTAGGTTGACATGGTACCTATAGTGAATCTGTAAGGCTCAGTTTTGACTGTGTGCACTTAAAATATCCCAAGATGTTATTTTCATCATGAATATGCCTCTGTATGGTAATACATTTCAATTTAGTACTTTGACAGAGGGCGGTATTGCAGCATCAGCTGATATTTGATTCCATTGAATCATTGAATCATTGAACTTAATAACTTGGTAGCCAAGACTCTTAAAAATAGACTAAAAATGTTCAAACAGATTATTTGAATCATGTTTGCACATATGATTTTAACAAGTACATTGCATATGTCCCACACATGCAAATATCCATCCTTGTTTACAAGTTCTCGGGATGAAAATTTCACATTTAGTTGATGATATAGGATCTATTGGTACCTATAGTTGATCTGTGTGGCTACATTTTGCTATATTCACTCACAATATCTAAAATTGTTTTTCCTTCATGAATAGGATTGCATATAGTAATAAATTTTAATTTGGTACATTGTCATTTGACTTTCCACTATACTGGTATGTATCAATGTTTGCACCAATGATCAAACCTCACCGCTCCAACATTGCCTTAAACTTTATGATACATACTCTACCTGATTAGTTATTTAACCTGTAAATGGCTAAATATGCTTGTAGAAACTTCATCTATTTTTAAGATGCATTTGTCACTTTAATACATGCCCATTGCTTCACATCTTTGAGTGCCACTCTATCAAGTTTACCTTTTTTAACCATATTTGCAACCTGAATGTTATTTTGAAATCACCATATCTAACACATTTTAACTTCATTTGCCTACATCTTCCTTTTTTTAGAATTAAGAGAAACATGTTATATATTTTCAGGTCTAGTCTGGTATTTGGAACAAAGTATTAGAGTTGGATCAATTTGGAAGCTCTCCAGTAGTCCAATGGTGATAGCAAGGTCTCATAAGGACATGTGCAGTATGCTGCTATAAGTGACCAAGATGAGTTCATATCAGTACACTGATATACAGCATCTCAAAGACATGGCTTAGATCTTCATGAGAGAGATTCACATCTTTTTTCAGTAAGGTGAAACTGTATTTTCATATTGCATTGTTGACTTTTGTAGTTATCGGCATTAAAATGGAATGCATATTTGCTATAAAACATGGTAGTGGTCCCATCAAAACTTTAAATTTGAGTGGGATATTAGTTATACAAACAACTGTCCAAGTACCTGAAACAATAAATGTGGAACATAGTACCTGTCATTGTTTTTTTAGTATGTACACCTATATGCATCTGGATAGGCATATTGCAATTTGCTGTCAAAATCACTGTGAGCTATCATGCTTCAGTACCCCTGGGATTAATATTATCAGTTGTACAGACCTAAACTACCATTTGTTTTAAAGACCATTCATTAATCAACATTGCTGCCTTAAATTTGTCAAACTGAATGCCATAACTTGTATGAAAATTTATTTTTTGTAAAATAAAAAGTTTTTAAAATTTATATATTTTTTAAAATTTTCATTAAAATTTAATATATCAATATTTTTTAATTTCAAGACTATTTTCAGACAGGCCTTATCAAGTATTACAATTAGGTTTTTACTGCATTGAAAAATTCCTATAATTAAGGAAGATATAGCAAATTTAGTTTTGGTTTCTTAAGAACAATTGGACCTCAAATTGCACCCTATAGAACACCAGCACTACACACTTTCTGACAGCTGTCAAATGTCTTGCTTGCAAGGAAATTTCAAAAGACTTTATGTATGAAGTTGAAACAGTAGTGGCATGCAAAATAAAATGCAAATATAAAAGTTTCACAAAAACATTGACCCTTTCAGGAATCAGTACACAATTAATAAAATCCGGTTCAGTACCCACGAATGTAGTCCCAGTCTATTTTTAGATCACTTTTTCCGGTCTAAATTTGGTGGTGATACTAGAGTTAGATTTTGGCATTCTTGGTAAGGATTTAAAGGCAATTGATTATTCTTTAAAATGTGAGCTTATGGTGTGGTTGTCTGTGTGTATTTCGGCGACAGTGCACATTGAGTAATAAGGTCATGGTGATGATCCGGAAGTGAAATCTGTGTTCCGTTGCCTGGTGTTTTGTTTACAATTCAGCCTCTCAAAAAAATGCAGGTCAACCCTTGACAAGAATTAAACCGTAAAGTCATCTTTGAAGGTATTTTAGATTAACATATGATTTGTATTGATTGTCACACAGTGAAAAGTTCAGAACTGAGGAACAAATGTAGAGAACATATAGTAAAATTAATTGTGTACTATGGCCATATGTAGTCTGCTTCCGATACTTAAGGTGTCGAATCAAGCAAAGGAAAATAATGAAAAAAAAATGTATTTCACGTGAACTTAACAAGTGGTTTAACTAATGTGTTCATGTGTGCAAAGGAATATAATTCCAAACTCAAAGTTCTGGTAATTTACGGAATTATCCCGCAGTTAACGAATATGATGAATTACGTCATTATGTTGTCGCATGGAAATAAACTAACCCATATAGTACGGAATATTAGTATTAGTATGGAATATTAGTATTAGTATGGAAATACTAATGGAATGTCCGTTAAGCATGAAAGGTGCAAGGGGTGCCAGTATTAGTGCAATTCTAGTCACAGTCATGCTAGAAATTATAAATCAATGATTCAGTTGACTTAGCTCTGTTCACATTTTATTAATTAAACTTTTTAGTTATTGAAATCGGTAGGGGGGTACAAACAAACGGGGATGTAGCACTGGACTATAGAACGGGGGCATCATGCCTCAGACATGTATCTGTGCGTAAGGTATTTTGAGAAAAAAAAGTCCCTCATATATTAATTACACCATGAGCTGTTGAAAAATGAAATCTAATAATTTTTTACGTTTGGCTATCAACAGTTGTGTCCTTAACAATCGGGAAATTGCAAAAATGTAAAAAAAATGGAAAGATTTTGCTTAAAATGCCATAAACTAAACAAATTTAATGTATTAATGAATTTATACGAGTAAATTAAAGAAAAATTAATTTAAAACATGGATTCAAATTTTGTCTACTTACGATAATTGGAGAAAACGGCCGCTGATTGCGCACTTCGCACTGATTTACTCCAAAAGTTTGTTATATGTATATTATATATTTTATTATATGTTATATTTTGTTAAATTTTGTTATATATCCGGGAGAGTCAACAATGCAAAATGGGCGTTACTATGCATTGATTCTATTTCATCAACCTAATTTCCTAATATTGAGCAGCAAATTAAAAATTGAGCTTATACTTAACGACAATTCGGCAAGACGGCGAAGTATTAAGTCGTATTTATTACAATGCAGGTTGGCTCTAAAAATCGCCGAAATTAGCAGTCCAGTTCGTAAGCTAGTAATCAGTCCTTATAAAATTTCATATCAAGTGTTTGAAAAGTTATGAATCTGCAATGTGGTGTGTCTATTTCATTCAAAAATGTTATATAAATTGGCAGTGTAACATTTTCAGAATGACGTCATTAACTACCGTTACGGCTTACGTCATGCTGGTAATGCACATTCCGGTTTGGATTACATGCCTGACCCACTTTATTCAAATCTCAATTTCACGCAAAAGCATATCAGCTAAAATTTGAAGAAAAAAATCTTAAAAATAGTGAAAATCGTTGTTCTTTGTATATATATATATATATATATACATATACATATACATATATATATATATATATATATATATATATATATATATATATATATATACATGTATGTATGTATGAATGTATGTATGTATGTATGTATGTATGTATGTATGTATGTATGTATGTATATATATATATATATATATATATATATATATATATATATATATATATATATATATATATATATATATATATGTATGTGTGTGTGTGTGTGCCTGTGTGTGTGTTTAGAGTGCGTATTTGGCCGAATAAGAGGATAAAATGCAATATAAGTACTGCATTGTGCCCTTATTCACTTTAACACGCGCATTAAAATTAAAAAAGTTCCAGATACGCAAGATTTGGGCTTTTACTTAGTATGAAAACCAATAATTCTATGCAAGACTATCACTTTAACACAAGGTATGGTGCAAAAGAGACCTGTTCTGAATACAGGGCTTACCGTTAATCATATTAGTTATCCCCTCTTTGCTAGCACATCGCTACAGGTATCATGATGTTTCACCCAGTCACATTATGCTGACAAACAGGCCGACCAGTCATAACAGTAACCTCTTAATGCAGAGCGTCAAGCGAGGTAGCTGTTACTATCAGTTTTATAAGTCTTTGGTATGATTGGTCTGGGATCGAACCCACGACCTCCTGCATGCATCCCATAATTCATTTGAATCAAATTGTTGATGATAATCGGGGGTGGGAGTATGTTGGATTCATCGGAAATGACGCAAAATTGAAGCCTATCCATTCGAATGTTACGAGAGCCTATCAGTTCAATCCTTAAGAAAGCATATCCATTCGAAGGTTAAGAAAGCATATCAATTCAAGCGTTACGAAAACCGGTGAATTCGAATATTATGTAAGCCTACCATTTCGAACTTTACGAAAGCTTATCGATTCAAACATTAAAAAAGCAAATCAATTCGAACGTTACGAAAGCATGTCAAATGGAATGGAAATGGATATGATAAACTTGGCGTTGAGTGAAGCAATGCTAGTTTAAAATTAAATATATATTAAAGAACTAAGTCATTTGTATCTATTTTTTTAAGAAATATTGCGGTTTTATTCTTCAGATTTATACAGGGGTAGAATCTTGCAAAGGGTTACAGAGAAAACGAATGTAAAATTTCAGCTCCTTTACTTTGTAACTCAATTTTGAGATTTTTAAGTTCCACTTGTAACTCGATTTTGAGACTGTTCATTCAAGGTGCAGAAATTCCCTCATTACCGAGAGTGCCATCTTGAAATTTGGTTTATAGTTTGTAGCTATGTCTATGGGACAATAATAAAGTCAGTCTGATGTCTAATCGAATACACAATTTATTTAAATATGTCTAATCGAATACACAATTTATTTAAATATATCTAATCGAATACACAATTTATTTAAATATGTTTGAATGTTTAAGACAGTTGGCGGTAATTTAGATATTTATACCTGGTGACATTTGGACAGAAATCTGAAATGTATGTGTATAAATCGAAATAGGATGCAAAATTTTAGAAAATTTATAATTCATATATATTTGCTTAAGAGCAATTGGTTCCCTGTCACCCTCTGACGATAATCATCGAGAAGAGGGGGTCCGTTTCTATACAAAATCACGACATGACATTTTCCTTTTTTTCTACAATAAATGATAGAAACTTGAGGCGGGTTTTATCGTGAATATCTGGTTTTGTCCTGTATGTACTTAGTTCTGTATTTACGTATATAGTACTAAGATACATCTAGTAACTCGTCTGGATTCCACCTGTGTCTGACTTATGACTAACAGTTATGTACGGTAACTGTTTCAAGTTGTATAGTAGGTCAAATGACTAATATTTTGCGTGGCATATTTAGAAGTGTGCTCAGTGTATGTTGTTGTTTGTTTTTAATCATCAAGTGGTACCAACGCATAAACACATTAATCAAGGGCCGGGTTTTGAACATAACAATTTAGGTCAAACCAAGTTCGGAAACTTCTACAATTTATAACACTAATTAAAATATTACAATAATTTTAGCGATCAATCAAAACACTAAAGACTATTAATGCCGTGGTAATGGAGTAAAGTGGCTTGCCCTGGGGCCAACCATGATTCGCTGGTAACCAGCCTAAATTGGCAAGCAAGTTATCACAGGCTAGGCAATAGCAGAATATGTGCCTCACAATTGGTCGTGCTGAGGAGTGTATATGAGGAAGCAACCTAGAACATAATTCTGATAATTGGTGACTTGAAAAAAAGGGTTAAGAATGTTCCAGTTGAACAAGGAAGATACCAACTATACAACATAATCAATAGGCACCTTGTATCATAAGTAA
Organism: Potamilus streckersoni; assembly: GCA_016746295.1. Classification (NCBI taxonomy): domain Eukaryota; kingdom Metazoa; phylum Mollusca; class Bivalvia; order Unionida; family Unionidae; genus Potamilus; species Potamilus streckersoni. The sequence goes on from JAEAOA010001465.1 coordinate 1,241,695, forward strand.
ATGTACTTTCTCAAAGATGGAGAATGCTTGTTAGCTGCAATTTCATGAGCAAAGGATGTCTGACGTAGTTTTCAGTAAAGGTCCTATTTGCAATTTTTGAGACCAATACTATGTATCACACCGAATATACTAGCTTATAAGACGAATCGAAGTGCAACGAAAATACAATGCTCTTGATCTATTGTATCACAATGGGAGTGCAGATTGCAATCATGTTCTTTGTTGTAATGAGGATTTCTTAATAAACTGCACCAGAACCAGACTTGTTGGCGCATTATGCTATGGTAGATCTGTGTTTGTGCATTTTGCAGCTGAACTCGTTTTATAAGCAAATAAAGACGGTACCTCGAAGGTAAGTCGTTAGCTGACATTTGGATCATCACGGTTGTTTACGAATCAAGGATTGACCAATGATTTGCAAATTCACTGAATTCGAGGTGTGTATTGCGAAATATTTCTTTAAGTTCCGCGAACCGTACCACTGTATACGGCAATTATATTAGGGACCAACCGAGAAAGGTCTTGACATTTGTTGCTGTATTTACGTTTTTGTCAGACTATAATCTTGCTTTAATTTAAAGCAAAATAACACAAACTTTATCTCCATGATATTATTTGAAAAATAAATACGAATTATCTCGAGATAAAAGAAAAAGAAAAACTTAGCTCAAAAGGAAGTTACAACCACCGCACCCGCACCCATCGCAGAATACAATTATTATTATTATTATTATTATTATTATTATTATTATTATTATTATTATTATTATTATTATTATTATTATTATTATTTCTTTTAACTGGAAGCATCGTTCTTGAATATTATTTCACAGTTGTGAAAAGCAATGCTAAAACATATACCATTGAAAACTAAATAAAGACTTTAGAGTAGTTGTGATCATAAAACCTATCTTAAATACTGTCAGATTTTACTATTATATACCGGACACTGCTGTGACATCATTGCGTATGGTCACTTGCTTTGTGTGTGTTTGTGTGTGTGTGTGTGTGTGTGTGTGTGTGTGTGTGTGTGTTTTCCTGATCTTGTTGAAAGAAGACCTAGTCTATAAATGACGACTATCAGCGAGCTTGTCCAAATGATTATATCTCTTATTTTGTAGTTTATTGTTCAGTCCGACTCAAATTACATACGGTAGCTTAACGTTGATAAAACTGGTTCTAAATCTGACGTAACGTTTTTCTTTATTCCGTGTTCTTCCGTCATATTCGAGGTTTTATGCTCTAGATGAAATTGATGTGTTTAAATCACTAAATGACTAAAACGTTCACCGAGTTCAGGTAAAGTGTAATAGGGCGAATCTTTCGTGACATGCTAATAATGCTATTCGTGTGTTTCATCGCTCTAGGCAGAAGACACTGATCGCGATCTTGTTGTTCTCCGGTTGAAATCCGTAACCTTCTGATGTGGGAGTAAAAAATGCAAAAAAGAAGGTGGAGCAAGCAAAGCGTTACAAAATTTGTTGACGTTTCATTTCCTCAATTCTTGGGACGTGCTGGGCGATTTCAAGCGAGAGATCTGATGATCGACTCTTATACAATAAAATACCCGGTATCTAAATACTAGCATTCGTCACAATGGCAGAATTTCATTGAATAATATGTAGTGTCGAATCTGTTCATTAGAGGATAGGTAAATATTATGCCTTAAGAGTACTCTTTGCTCATCTATTTGTTTTCCACCTGGTACAAGTGGCTTAAAGCTATAGAAATCAACCGCTCCTGGTCATATAGGTGTATCTGTATGAAACAATACTGTGTACATGAGAAAACAATGCACACATACATTATATTGTACACCTGTTATGAATACATTTCAATTAAAACAACAGGTGTGCTAATAATACTATCCATTGCATTATAAATGTACATATTTTACGTATATTAGATATGTTGTATACACGTACATGCATACATACATACATACATACATACATACATACATACATACATACATACATACATACATACATACATACATACATACATACATACATACATACATACATACATACATACATACATACATACATACATACATACACACACACACACACACACACACACACACACACACATACATACATACATACATACATACATACATACATACATACATACATACATACATACATACATACATACATACATACATACATACATACATACATACATGTCTGTGTTTTTAATAGAAAGAATGACACCTAATTATTCATCAAAACATTCTAGATTTTTAATATTTTTTTCAGCTTCAGTATCCATGATCCTTTTCCTTCTACGAATTTTTCATAATAATAACTTAAACGGAACTATTTGATGATATTTTCGTGCTGATTATAAATGTTGTAACGTTTAAATGTGAAAAGAAACCAAAAAAAAAATAAACATAAAAACCTGTATTGCCATTCCAAAAAGTTGTATAGAATAGAATTTTAATTTCTACAGATAATATCAGCGCGTGTGGAAATACATTTGGATTCTTTAAAAGCCAAAAAAAAAGTGAAATGCAAAATGGAGGATATAATAAAGAAATAAATAAAAGAAAACAAGACAAAAATGTAAGTCAAACTTCTAACAAAATGAAAGAATAAGAATTTAAAACAAAAGATGCAGCTACATAGTTTCGTGAATTTATCAGATATAAACGTATAAAGTCATCACTCTAAAAGAGTGATCTACTTACAAATTCAGGCTTTGGGCGTTGATTAAACATATACAAAGAAGGGCAAACAACTTCACAAATCATTGTTTTGGTGATGTTGACCTAGCGTAATCGAAGCATAAGACTGCTTCTATACCGCTGCTATTATTGTTTACGTTCGGATATTCATACTGCTTCACATCCTCGTAACAGAATAAACAAAGATCATGTGCTAAATATATGGGGTCAAAGGTTATTCAGTGTAAATAAAATCACTGATGGAATAGGCGAATACTCTTTCTGCTCTACCAATAAGTAGACTGTAGTGAATAATTTCCTTTAAATCAAATCAAGATTTTTGATGTATATAGAGGCGTTTTGTGTACTTATTCTCGGTAAATATTTTGATCACGCGCCACTGCATTTTTATATAAAATGGGTAAAAATAAAAGACAGTAACTATTCCGCGTAGTGATTCATTGCTCTCGGGGATAATAAATTTAGAGATAAATTAATAGGGTATGGTCAAAAGAACCTATTTGTATCATGTATCATGTGTGTCAAAAAATTTACCTGCCGATAGTGAAGAAACCTCGAGACGTTACATTATATTGTTATCAATTTGTCTAATTTTACTTTAGAATGTGATGGGATGGGATGGAATTATGATTTTTAACGTAGCTTTACAAATTTTATAGTGATGTCTAGTACTGGGGCATCATGCCGCAGATATGTAGCATGATGTCCCACCCAGTCACATTATCCTGACACCATGCCCACCAGTCCTAACACTAACCTCTTAATGCTGAGAGCTAAGCGAGGTAGCTGTTAGTACATGTACCATTTTTGTAAGTCTTTCGTATGACTCGACCCGGGATAGAACCCACGACCTCCCGCATATGAGGCGGACGCTCTAACCACTAGGCTACCGGAGCGGTCGAATTCAAAACAATCTTTTCAAACAATGAAAATATACATTTTATACATACTCTAAAATGTATATCTTCATTGTTTGAAAAGAGTGTTTGCACAATCCCAACAAAACAAGAGAAAAAATATAGTTGGTTTGATGAAAGTTGTAAGAATGTACGAAATGGATTTATAGTTCATAGAAAGGAGTATCTTCGGAATAAACTTTATGTTTGGTAGCTATTTATGCTAAGGCAAGATTAAGCTGTACTAGATTAAGGTTAATGAGTGTATCAAATTAATTAATATGGCTAGGTTTAGCCCTATAGTCTTTTGGAAAAGATTAAAAAATATTATCAAAAGATACGTCATAATAGCAAATTATTCACAGATGACCCTTTAAATTATTATATTTTGTAAGGTGATGGGTCAGTCTCGATATATATATATATATATATATATATATATATATATATATATATATATATATATATATATATATATATATATATTTAATTCACACACACACAAATAAAGTTACAGTGTTTGATAATCTATTATCCCAAATGATTGTTAAATTATTAACTGTCTCCATTGTACTATTAATTTTCTTTCAAAGTTTTTAATGTTATTTTCAGAAGTGACCATTTCCATGATATATGGATTAAAGGCGATATTCATAAGAATGGTTATATCGATTACGTCAGTAACTATAGGAGAAAGACAGTTACATGAACATTAGCAAAAATTTATTCACAAACTTTAAGTGAAAGCTTATGTAACTATTTTGCCATGTATAAAGAAATAATTGAGAAACCGTTTGGTTTCCAGGATAAAAAGTTTATTATAGACTGCATATTTTGTGCTAAACATAATTATTCCCAAAACTTGATTTCTGGTATAGTTTGTATTGCGAATTCATCGATTATGATATAGCGTTTGATAAAAGAGACCGCAATATGTTTTGGCGCAATTAAAAAATATTGAATTGGTTCAGTTATAGTAAAGACTTGTATACTATTTATGACTATTAAATCTGGTAAACGATACAATAATAGTTTTCCAGATCTGTTTTATGGCTGCAAACAAGGAGAACCGATTTCACCTATCTTGTTTGTATTGTCTATATTCAATACTGTTACGGGCATGCAACACGATGCTGTAAATGTAGATGATGTTTTAATAATATGATTTTTTTCTTTAGTTTTATTACTATATGCAGAAGATGCGACAAATTTTGTAATATCTAAACAACCATTGCAAGCCAAGCTGAATTACTGGAATCATATACACATTGTCGGATCCATAAGGTAAACACTAGTAAAAGGAAACAGTTTTTAAATATGTAAAAGACAAATCCATCAATATATTACAATGGTAAATTATTAGAAAATATAGTTATATGTAAATATTTAGGATTGCACTTACTCGAAAATGGTGTTTAGGATACGAATGCAAAAATACATAAGTCTTCATGTTACTTTGGCTCTTTTTAATCTACACAAATTAGGTCAACACTCTGTTGTACCTGTAAGGCAAAGTGTGGAATTTTTTTTCATACTGGAATTATATCTATACTTGGTTATGGATCAGAAGTACTGTGTTTCCTCACATGAACAAATGTTGAACAAGTTCATACAAAAGTGTGCTAAAGATTATTAGGGGCGACAAATCTGCTAATTTAGATATTATCCATTGTGCGCAGGCGTGATAACTAATGTAGAAAAATAAGCAAAATGTGACTTTTTTATTTACCCCCACCCCGAAGTTCTAGTGTGATTTTATAACATATACTATCGTAGCAAACGTAGAGTATGTGCTGTTTGCATTTTTGTCTCCCATTCTTAGCGTTGATAGATTGTAGGATTATTTGTTGGGGAGGGAATCGTTGTTGGGAGATATTTATTAACCGAAGTAATTAGCCAGTTCTTAGGAGTAGATGTCATAACGCACAGTATTCGCGAGACTAGGACAAAATGAATTAGTTTCGTAAAATAGACTGTCCCTAATTTCCCTAGATAGAGAATTCTCTGGATATTTTTATGTATTCTTATTATTGGTTGGCTGTTCATGTTTTGTATTTTGTGGTGAAGTACAGATATTTGGCTTGGAAAGGCTTAAGGGCTTACTGGCTAATCAATGATACAAGTATGAAACCAGGAGAAAAAAAAAACCCACACAAGTGTGAAATTATTAAAATGTCGTGATGTGTGGTTATTTAGTGATTAAAAATATATATTTGTATTCTTCGTGAGTTAAGAACCTTTAAATTCACAATTATTGTTGTCTTAAGGTCCTTGGAAATAGGCAAAAACAATCGGCTTCACGCCATGCTCAGGCAGGTGCTTGATTTCATCAGTATGAGACCCCTTACATGCAACACAATGTTGAAAAGCGATGTTGATAACAGTAACTCTTATGATGCAGCAAAGGCCATTTCAAATGAAATCACTGTGAGATGATCTAGGATTCTCTTACATCTGAAACAATGTATTTAATATCATGATTTCACTTTTAAATGATCTAGGATTTTCTTACGTATGGGACAACGAATCTGATATTATGATTTCACTTTAAATGAGCTATGATTTTCTTACGTATGGGACAATAAATCTAATACTTCGATTTCACGTTAAGATGATCTAGGATTTTCTTACGTGTGAAACAATACATTTTATATTGTGATTCCAGTCAGTGATAGAAGAGACCGAGTTTTTAGATCAGTATCCTATGGCTAGCATATCAAACAAGCCATAGCAGTATTCCTTGCTTAAAGAATATTTATCATTTTAAGAGTACTCGGACGTGATAATTGAATCTCATTTGAAGAGTACTTGTATGTGATAATTGAATCTCATTTTAAGAGTACTCGGATGTGATAATTGAAGAGTGCGTGGAAGTCATAAATGAAGGTAGTGATAAATTAATATCATTTGAAGAGTATATTGAAGTCATAAATGAATCCCATTTGATAAACACTTGTATGTGATAATTGAATCTCATTTGAAGAGTACTTGTATGTGATAATTGAATCTCATTTGAAGAGTACTTGTATGTGATAATTGAATCTCATTTGAAGAGTGCATGGAAGTGATAAATGAAGTTAGTGATAAATTAATATTATTTGAAGATTACATTTAAGTGATAAATGAATCCCATTTAAAGAGTACTTGGAACCGATAAATAACGTTCCTTTTAAAATTGCACTAACCTGATTTTGAGGAGTATCGTTTTCTTTAAATACAGAACTGATTCGTTTTAATGGAGTACTAAGGAAGGAGTGCTATGCAAAAAGGTGCAATTTAAGAGCTGTTGAAAATGCATACAGTTTATTGTCTGTTGTCCATTTTGTAGGGAATATAAAGGAAGATATTACATACAAAATTATTATTCTTGGCTGCATATAGTAATATTTAAGTCCATTATGTCTAAATTGGTCATCCTGTACGCAGTAGAAAAGATCAGGACAATAGTTAATTATGTACAATTTTGCGTCCTCTACAGTATGACATGTTTTTAAACATTAAATTCGATTCTAAGACTAATATAAATAATTCTAACCTGATACTTATATTTTATGTGCATTTAATGATACTCGTTTATCCTTTACTAATTTAAATCCATATTTTATTTAATACTTATGTTCATTATCTTCCACAGTATAAAATATTTCTATCCTCTACAATATGACATGCTCGCATTATGCACAATGTGACATGTTTGCATCCTGCACAATGTGACATGTTTGCATCCTGCACAATATGACATGTTTGCATCCTGCACAATGTGACATGTTTGCATCCTGCTCAATATGACATGTTTGCATCCTGCTCAATGTGACATGTTTACATCCTGCACAATGTGACATGTTTGCATCCTGCACAATGTGACATGTTTGCGTCCTCTACAGTATGACATGTTTTTATCCTACACAATCTGACATGTTTGCATCCTCAATTTTGTAGCTATAAATTTACTTTGCAGTGTAATGCCAAATAAATTTTCTGTTTTGCTCCGTTCTATCCATATTATTCATTCATAAATAAAATTCTACGTACTTTCCATATATGCTTGTGTTTGAATGAGACTCATAGTAGACAAGAAAAAACAGCTTAATATGTATTTGATATTGATCATATGCATGAATGGAATATGAAACACGTTTTCAAACCATGCTTCTAAACACTCCATAGACATCATACTAATTCTGTACTAATTCATCCTTGATTTTGAAAACTGAACTTGAAATATAATTTCAAATGTACAAGCTTCGTCTATGAAGACAAAAGTATCTGTCTCTACACATACGTTTATGCATATAAAATGTGTACTGAATATATTGTAACAAACATACGGTATATGTTGTTTATGTTTACGTCCCAGTTTACAACTTTGACCGAATCTAATGATTACTTGCTCCAAAATGGGAATCGATGATGGGAATAAATTTCTCAAACCAATTGGCCAATTATTATATAATAACGTCTTTTATACCGAGCCATATATACGGTTCTATACGGAGGTCACTGCAAACATTCTCACCAATAGTGTTTATAATTTGGGATAGGAATAATTTTGTAGATTAGGTTTCCGTGTTCTGTTTGTATTACGCAGTATGAAAAATTGATCTACGGATTAGAATTGCAATTGAATTAGATATATCGTGACAATACGAAGCAAGAAAAAAACAAACAAAAAAAAAATCAAGAACAAGACAGTGAAATCAGAATATAGTGAATCCGTGGTCCGTAGATGATCGTATAAATATTATGTGTGATATTAGTATTTTCAAGCACCATTTAGCTCACAAAGACTGCTGTCTTTAGAACACGGGAAACAAAATAACGACATTTTATCAGACTCACGTAATCTACAAGACATTGTTTATTACCTCTGGATACTGATGTAAACATTGACTGGCTGATCTTAGGTGCTTGGCTTGTTGAAATATCGGCTGAGTTAATTTAATGAGGGCGTTAATTTCGTGTCGGTTTGTTTCGAGGGCAAGACGTCGATGAAATGGGAAGGCTTATTTTTTGAAATGGACTTAGAGGATGGGCTTAATTTTGAATTTGTAGGATTAATTGCATCAAGTTATAATTCTAAAAACGACAATTAATTTAATAAACTTCGTTTGAGTACAAAAGACTTAGAAGCAAAATGCAGCGCAAAAAACTATTGGAGCTGCTTTAATCAGGTTATTTTTTACGAACAATCTCTAATTTGATGCCAGTTACGTGGATCATCTTTGATACGTAGTCTAAATTATTCGAAATTGCGAAGTTACGAACCTGAGGAAAAAGTATTGTAGTATGCGAAGATGCTGAGAATATTTAACCATACAAATAAACTATATTAAATATATTTATCGTAACTTGGATTGCAAAGAATTAGGTATGGTTCAAATTCATCTGGTGGAAAAAAGAATTGATTTGGAAATTTATTAGTATATTGGGTGATTCTCACCCACTAAGCACTCGTCAATTCAAACACCATTTGTACACGTCGATAAAGTTTGTCGAACTGTAACATTAAAACCTGTGAGATCATATTCCATTATTTACTGTGACCTAACAGTGGGATGAATTGATGTTTTGCTTACTGACAAATTACATAACAGACACCGTATCACCTTGACCATGGGGAGAATTAGGAGGAAAGCAATCGTGTATCCTCTATGTTTACCATGGATTACTAATCTGTAGACTTAGAGCGTTAACCAAATGATTGTTTCAAGTAGCGAGACTATCGAAGGATAATATTGATTGGCAGAAGTGCAAACATTATCTATGGACCATCATTTGCAGAACGGTCTTCACAACTACTTCCAACTATAGTCTGACTCTAAATCCCTTTTTGTTTGTACCCCTACCGATTTAAATAACGAAAACGTTTAATGTGATAAAATTTGCACAGAAGAAAGTCAATTGAATCATTGATTTATAATTTCTAACCTGACTGTGACCAGAATGGCACTAATACTGACATCCTCTTGCACGTTCATTCTTAACTGACTTCCCATACTAACACGGCGCCATATTCCATACACTATGCGGTAGTTTATTTCCATCAGCCAACATAATGACGTAATTCATTCTATTCGGTAACTGCCGGATAATTCTGAAAATTACCATAACGTTAAGCTTGGAATTGTATCCCTTTGCACAAATGACCATATTAATTAAACCGCTTGTTAAATCCACGTGAAAGACAAATTTGTTGTTGTCATTCTTTTCCTTTGCTTGATTCTACATTCTAAATTACTGGAAGTAGGCCGCATAGGTATGAGGTATGTACATCTATAGTCACATAGACACCCCTTTGCTGAAAATGGACTTGTCCAGGAACTGGAAATGGGTCTGTATTGTATTGAAAACTGCTCTTAAGCATGAAATGCACGGACGATGACGGTGTTAGGGTCATTCTACTCAGTCAGGTTAGAAAATATAAATCAATGAATGAATTGAATTAGTTTATTGCACTTTTTATCACATTAAAGATTTCCATTATTGACATCAGTAGTTTTTCTCTTTTTTTATTCCTTTTTTATTTCTTTCTTTCTTCTTTTTCTTCTTCTTCTTTTTTTTTTTTACAAACAAACGGGTTGATATACTCGATACTCGGCCTATACCAACAAATCAATGACACTTAGAACAAGAAAATGTTTGATTTCTGAAGAATGGTGGTCAAACACTCATCAACATAAATCGCATGATGTAGCCAATGTGCTGAACAAAAGAGAAAAAACAAGAAAGAGGAAAAAAGAGGAACAAAAGAGGAAAAACAGAAGAACAACACATTGGTCAGATAATGATCGATTTTTTGAAGCAATTACTTTTGAAATAATTTCCAGTTTTTATCTCAGGTCCTGAATGTATATGTATCATTTTCTAAACAAAACACAGTATAACAATGGGTATTAATTTATACTTGAACATGTAAATCATTTGTTTCTCTCTTTTCGACCCAAACAGTGTATCCTTTGCTAAAACGGAGCTTGACAAAGATGTGTTCTTAACTTTTTAGTTATATTTTAGCAAATATAAAATGATCTTCATCTCTGCATACGAAATTATGCATGTTGTTTAAAACAAGTTTTGAAAAATATGCGTCATTTGGTGGAATTAATTTTCATGACTAAGCGTATTTAACAGAGTAAAATATTTTAAACAAAATGTGAAGAAAAGATATGGATATATGAAATAAGGCAGATCAGTTCCACCTAAGTTTATTTATAGAGTTTGTTCTACATTAGTGTACTGACAGCCTTAATTTCACATTAGTCTACTGACATTATCTTTCAGTCTACTGACAGACCATGTTCACCTCAGTCTACAGTGTTCCACCTAGGTCTACTGACATACTTTGGTCCACTAAATTTACAGAGACTTTGTTCCACTTAAGTCTACTGACATACTGTCTTTTACGTCCATCTACTGATGACAGTGTTCCTAAGTTTACCGACAGTTAGTTTCCCTCTTCAGTCTATTGACAGATTTTGTTATTGGTCTACTGACAGACTTTGATATTCGTCTACTGACAGACTTTGTTATTGGTCTACTGACAGATTTTGTTATTGGTCTACTGACAGACTTTGATATTCGTCTACTGACAGACTTTGTTACACCTCCGTCTACTTAAATACTCCAATCCATCTAAGTCTACTGACAGACTTGATCGCATGAGGAACATATAACCTTTGTAAAATGAATTGAAAAAATGCAGGTTGCTCGGTCTGAACCCGGTCATTTTAAACATAGGAGCTGGTATCCTATGTCTACTATGTAAAGTAAAGGTGTCCTTCAATTGATACTATCACTGATTTAGGATTTTCGCCCATACTTAAGCGTCATAATTAATCAAGTTAATTTGCATAAAGATCCAGATCTTAGTACACTGCATATCTTGATACATGCTGGTTGTTCCACTGATTAATCATAAGAAACCGAACAGACCAAAATCAGCAGGCATTTCATGCGACGGCAGATCTGGGCCTGTGCAGTTTGCAGTTGTGCTCGTCTTTTAAGCGAGTATGTACTGTAGCATTTTTCTTGAATTCCTAACTGATTGTTAAATACCGAAAGCATTTCCTATGTCATAGCACTTTCTTATGTTACTGACAATACAGTTTTAAGCAGAACTAACTTTAAACTGCTGTATTTCTACTTTCAACTAACGAGTTTTTCTGAGAATGAATATATCTACATGCATCCATCACTGCCAATCGGGCTTGAGGAACCGCTAGAAATCTGTCTAAATGACTAATGAAACTCGTATCAGAGGAAGAACAGAGTCATTCTCAATTACGCTTGGAAGAATTTCCAATAAATTTCTGTGGAATGTAAGTATAGGTTTCGTGTTATTAATGGCCTTCCTTTTTCTTCAAAAAATCATTATCTACCTCAAGTAGAATCAAGTAGAATTCAAGTAGAATCCCCTCTTTTTTATTTCTTCCCCATGAGCTTTCTTTAGGCGTTGTAATACATACAATGTATCTGGTTCATTAAACAGATATGAAAAAATAAAACAAACAACAACACAAGGATAATATAAGTGGACATGATTAAACAATTTGTCTTTATCTATATTTTGTGTGTGTGTGTGTGTGTGTGTTTTTTTTTTAAAGGTACATCGGCACCTGAAATTTATTTAGTCCAACCGTAACTGGAGTAATGTTCCTTGTCCAAAAGAGACACCAAGTCGATCAAAACGGCCTGGTGTCAACTTGATTCGAAACCGCCCCCGGCACGCTAACCTCAGAGCCACCATTGATTCAACGTTTGTCAACAATAACCTTTATCGGTTAAGTTTCTTTCAAAAGCCATTTTGCTAACTAAGGAAACTTTGTGTTTATACTTTTATAAATTATATGCAAAATTTGTATATTTTACAGTTATCAGAGGTGTAGAAAGAAATTCTGCTCTAAACTTAATTCTGGGACTCCTTTCCAATTAAAGACATCATGACCCTGGTGTACATACCTGCATACCTATTTACCTACATCCTCCATTCCCATATTTCAATTTCGGTAATTATATACACAACATAGGCATATTCTTAACAGGAGTGTGGGAATAGGTACAGAAAACAGAAGCTACAACTGTATCGTTACCGAATAATACAAGATGATATGTTAGCGATAACAACATTCTGACCCAGTGTCCGTAATACAAATGATTATCAACATTATGGTCATACCTAATATATATTGTGGCATATCAAAAACAAGTGGAATGCATGCCTCTTTGGGGTTTTTGTGTGCAAGTAGAGTTCTGCCAGGAACATCGGTTTTATATTCAAATTAGACAATTCTTTCGATAGGAGTTCTTAAATGTACATTTTTATAAAACATCGGTATGATAGCTAGTTGCCAGTATTTAATTAGTTGTTTTTTTTTTACATAGGTCACATGACAACGCAAAAATACCAAGTCATTATGTGTTAGTCACATTTATAGATGTACTCGAGGAAAGTTTTGAAAGTGCTTCAATATGAACCAAAGCACGTTTTACTCATTTTTTTTCTTCTCAATCTTAACCATGTTGGTACAAAAATAAACGTTTCAAACATTTCTCGTTGCAAATCATGGGCGGGTCTTTTTAGCTGACTAAAATTATTTTTTCCCCAGCATTTATTTGCGTACAACGTGCACCCAAATTAGACCGAGCTCTGCTTTGCGTCCATACACCGATACCTAAAATATCCCATCTACTTTTGAATTCATGTAAATGATGTTGACAAGTCCCGCTTGGAGGGCAAGGCGAACGAGGCAACTATCTTGGGTCCCGCACTTCTCCGCAATGCAATTTTGTTGCTTGGGGCCCATCGCTCCTTGCTTGCTTCCTTGGTCCCCGCACGTCTTAGGCCAGGCCTTATAATGACATTGATACGACTATAAATAACACTGTGTTGTCTTACTCATTAATTCATGTAAGCGATGTCAACGATGTATAACACGCTGTTTGTTTTACTCATTAATTCATGCAAGCAATGTTGACGCTGATACGATAAAGCATAACAGTGTTCGTTTAACTCGTGAATTCATGTGAGCAATGTTGAACCTGATGCGACCACGCATAACGGTGATCATTTTACTCGTCAATTCAAGTCACCTATGTTTACCCCATATGACGACGCACAACACTGTTCTACTAGATTCAAGAAAGCAATTTTGACCCTGACTCATTACACAGTTTATTTTACTCATAAATTCAAGTGAGCAATGTTGACTCTTACTCCAAGACTCATAATACGGTATTCGTTATACCTTTGAATTCAGATAAAAGGCGAGAACAGCTATCAGAGTTAATTGTGTTCTCGATTCTGGTCAAATTTTATAACTTAATAATTTAGGAGGACTGAATCGCCCTCTCGTTCGCTACCCCACAATCATCCTGGATAAAACATTTAAGAACTTTTAATTATACAAAATCCGAACTTAAGCCATCTTTAAAGAGAAACTGTAATACATCAAACGAAATGAATTACATTTAGAAGTTTCTATCTTTAAAATAAGACATATATTCTAGGTAATGCAAACATGCATTGTAGGTTATCAAGGTATGAAGGTATATTAAGGTCAACGAATTTTTGTTCATGGCACACTGATCCTGTACGGTCAAGTGCATGAAATCTTCGGTCACTACGATTTCCTAAATGCTATGGAACAGAATGAGACAAATGTGGACTACCGGATAATACTTTATTTGATAAATTACTACAGAGAACGTGAAGTTAATGCATTAGCTAATATAAGACACCTGTCAAACGCCGAGGACTTTTGGAATTAAAATGATAATGCTGTAGGGCAGTCGTGCCCTCTCAGCGAGACTTCACTTGCATATTGGTTGATAGGCGACTTGTATCGGTCACGTCGTCCGATATAGGTGTAGTTACTATCTGTGATTTTATGGATTGAACCGGCTTGAAATTGTTTCTTCGTATTTATGTGACATACCAACACAATACTGGCTACTTTGTCCCATCCATTATATAGAGTTAAATGAAGGTTAGCTGCTTCAAATTATATATTTTATTTACTTTCGATTTCTTTATCCATCTTGAATTCATCGCACATAATATATTGCAGTGGGTTCAATTTTTATTTAACTGTTAATTTTTATTTAACTATTACATTACTGTCACATTGCTGTTACACATTACTATTACCTTACTGTTACATCACTGTTGCTATAGGCAGGACATGCCTGCTGGGACGTCTGTCCTAAATACTATCGGAGAACTTGTTCTCATGCTGCGTAGGGCAAATCCCACAAATTATATATGAAAGAAAATTCGTTACTTCGTTTCCAAGCATTAGGCATTAAAAATCTAGTGTAACAGAACTTCTGAATTTTGCTTTTATTATACATGTAATTATATTGTTGAGATGTTTCAAAGATTAAAAAGTGTTGGGGACATAGGCGTCCCAAAGATGTTGAAAGATGAAAGTATAGGTGTCAAAGACTGCTAAAACTCTTCTATTTCGGATTATATCGTCGTTTTAGCAACGGTGTTTTATGGTAATTGCCATCACATGAAAATGAATTAAAATTTGTCTTAAAGGTAATATAATAGTTAACTATAAAAAGAATCGATAAAATCTAATACAGAAGGATAGAGAGAAATATACTCAGTGTTTTTAACAGGAATTTGTTCTTCGCCTGTTTCAATTTAGTTAGTTACGCATTTGATATCATTCGTAACATTCCAACCTTCACATTCTTGTTAGAAAATATTATTCAAAGATGCGTATAACATTAATATCATTCAAAGAGAGATGCTTGTTTGCATCCGTAAATGATAGCTAGAGACGCGTACTTCTGGTACAACTTAGATATATGAAATCACACATTGCTTTTAAACTAGTATTCTCAGAGTAAATATTTACGAATAAATCTTGATTTAATTGACAGAGTGAACTTCTTCAAAAGTTTTATGAGTATATAGAGTTTCAGACGGCACCGTTTTGTGATGTTTTTAATGAGCATGTTGAGTACAAATACGTACTAGTGGTAGTTGTGCACGACTATAATCAGTTTACGATTTATAAAAATCCACGCTAATGAGTAGAGTTTATACATATGCGAAATGTTTAGATTTTACCTGGTATTTATAATTTTCATTTTATGTTTGACTCTTAATCGCTTTGAATTTTTCCCATCTAAATATTTGGCCTTATATCACCTTACCAGCCTAGCGCATTTATTAACTCTCATAATAACGTTTTCACCCAATAATCTTGAATAAAAGCGATCCAATGGATGAATACATAATACGTTCGAGTATAACATATGACATAACTCTAGCATTATGAATTAGATACTTCATTACTATATGAAATGTGCAAAATTGCCAACATTACAGTAACATAGTCCAGACGAAAACCGTTAAAAGCTAAAACATTGTTAGAAACACCATTTAGAGGTTTGCAAGTCTTTTGAATTTAAATTTGTTCTAATAAAAATAATTGTTTGTAGCACGAATTAGGAAAAGAAAACTAAGATTTCCAAAGGTAAAAAAGAGAAGCAATGGAACAAAAAAACCCCTAAGATATAACTAAACTTAAATTTCATTTTTTAACAATGCATGGCGCTAATAATTGTTGTAAATGTATCTGAATATTTGTACATATGATATGTATATATGTTTTAGTGTATATGTTTTAGTGTATATGTATGTGTGTATATGTATGTGTATGTGTATGTGTATGTGTATGTGTATGTGTATGTGTATATATGTATGTATGTATGTATGTATGTATGTATGTATGTATGTATGTATGTATGTATGTATGTATGTATGTATGTATGTATGTATGTATGTATGTATGTATGTATGTATGTATGTATGTATGTATGTATGTATGTATGTATGTATGTATGTATGTATGTATGTATGTATGTATGTATGTATGTATGTATGTGTATATGTATGTATGTGTGTATGTGTATATGTTTGTGTGTGTATATGTATATATATATATATATATATATATATATATTTGTATGTATGTATGTATATATATGTATATATATGTATATATGTTCTTTTATGTTTACAATGTTTTACTCTATATCAGTATTTTAATTTAGATGTATGGACTATGCAGTCTGAAATAAAGAATTCTTATCTCTCTTCTTATCTTCTAATTTACTTTATACTCAGAATGTTTGAGTAGTGTACCTAAGTAAATTTACGTACGTTTAATTTTGATGTTCATTAGCAAAAGGTCTTTTCGTTATATAATTTACTTATTAATCTTGTTTACCCTTTCCAAAGGTTTCTAGCAAACGACATCTTTTGGTGACTTGAGTTTATTTATTTTTTTGATTGCTTCACACCTACGTCATGATTTGAAATCGATTCATTTTATTTATCAAATACATTTTTAAATTCTCTTTTGCCACTGAAAATGACATTGAAATATCACTTGCAATAAATCTTCGTTTTGATATTGAGTAAAATTTCAAAAATTTCATTGAAAATAATGGGTTGTGAAAGCAAAACACACAAAACCAAGAAAAACAAAAACGTTAAATATCAAAACAAAACAAAATAAAACACAAAAACTCCCCAAACAAACAAAACAAAACAAAAGCCTCCAAAACAATAAATAAATAAAACAAAAACAAAATAAATCAAGATGAACGTCAGGTTGAAGATCACCAGGGAATGTTAATTCGTAAGAGCCAACAGATCTGCTTAGAGGTGAAATCGGAATGAAATTATATAAGGGAGTTAAGAAGCCAAAGCTGGATGTTATGGACACAGCAAGAAACGACCACAAGTGCTATGCAAAACAACATGTGAGTATATCCTTTTTATGTCACAATTTTCAACATTGTTGATCAGTATTAGTATTTTATCAGAGTTATGGCCCTTGATCTTGTAGTATTTTATCAGAGTTATGGCCCTTGATCTTGATTGCAATCGCCAGTTTTCTTATCCATCAAGTATATCTCTATAGCCCAGTGACACAATAACTTCTGATCTGAACGAAAGCCTCCTTATAAGAATCTTTTGTCAACTAAGTTATTCTAATAATAGAATTAAGACATGTAATTGCTAACATCTGATTGGCCGAATGTGTTGGCAAAATATCTCTAAATTTTTCGAAATAAACTTCTTCTAAATCAAACTTAAGGTTCCTGTTTCATTTTATATTTTTTTCTTCAAATTCAACATACAAAGTCTAGAAATATAATGTTGCGTAGTTAGTAAGACTGTTGAAATTTATTTTGTCGAGCTTATTGACAGATGTACGGTTAATAGGGGTGATTACGGTAAACGTTAGGCTTATGGAACATAAATTACGCAAATCAAATAGGAAATATGAATTAAGGCATATGACACGGGAATTTGGAAGTTGGCATATCAAACAGGAATTAGGCATATAAATATGGGCTAGGATTTGGGCGTATTAAACAGGATTGAATTAGGGATATCAAACAGGAATTTGGAATATCAAACAGAAAGGAATTATGCATATTAAACAGGAATTAGGAATATCAACCAGGAGGGAAGTAGGCATATCAAACTGGAATTAGGAATATCAAACAGTAGGGAATTAGGCATATTAAACAGGAATTAGAAATATCAAACAGGAGTGAATTAGGCATATCAACAGGAATTAGGAATATCAAACAGGAGGGAATTAGGCATATCAAACAGGAATTAGAAATATCAAACAGGAGGGAATTAGGCATATTAAACAAGAATTATAAATATCAAACAGGAGTGAATTAGGCATATCAAACAGGAATTAGGAATATCAAACAGGAATGAATTAGGCATATCAAACAGGAATTAGGAATATCAAACGGGAAGGAATTAGGCATATCAAACAGGTATCAAGACTGCTTTTGGAAAAGTTTGAATGTAGTTACTTTTTCACATTGTGTTCAACGGGAACCGCTGTCAACTACCTTTACCCTATTTGATATGTTGCGTATTTATGATGCCAATACACGTGTCCTAAAACGAAGGTCCATCTAAAATAGTCAACAATATTTTCGGGGTGCTTAGTGTATTAGGAAACATTAAAGAAATGGCACAAGAAAACATTTCTCAATTTGAATGAATGAAGGACGAAGCCTACATAAAGTATTTCTGACGGAAACCATAATTCTGCAAATGATGATAGGGTAAGTTCAGACTCGCGATACATTTTTGTCCCATAAACACACATATTAAAGTCCCCAAGAAATAGACCTAAATGGCAAGACAAAGGAATCTCTCTCTCTTTCTCTTTCTCTTTCTCTTTCTCTCTCTCTCTCTCTCTCTCTCTCTCTCTCTCTCTCTCTCTCTCTCTCTCTCTCTCTCTCTCACACGCACACACACACGCACACACACACCAAAGTAATTTTTTAAAAAAATAAATCTATCCAAATCCAATAAATTAAATGGAATTGTGGTCAAAATAAATTTTCACAAATTAGCTACATACCTTTGCTGCTGTACCATTGGTAAAAGTGAAATTCATCATAGACACCGATATTTGTGTAATAATCGTAATGTCACTGATTTTGTCCTCATAAAGTTAGGTTTATATTATATTTTTATGGCCACCAAATTAGTCCGATTATACCCTTGAAACTGGTGCTTAAAAACCAGATTCATTGGTCAATCACGTAGTAACACCCACGTCAATGTAACAGTTTCTGTCCAATAATTAAATTGCTTCTGCATCCCGAACAAGTAGTTCAGATTTAATTCATACGAAATTAGTTTGCAGTATTACGTTGGCAGCGATGCATAGAATCGAATGAGTTTACACTTTGTCCGTTAAACACACATCCTGTTTTGTTCACAATAATATCTTTTCTGTTAGAAGAGTAATGTACAAGCTTACTCTCTTTTGCAGGTATTTATGTTTCTGTCTTCTGTGAATGAATGAAATCTGATTAAAATATTTCAGGATCCGTTTTTCAAGAAGAGACCAGAAAGCAATTAACTTTTCTGGATATTATTCCATTGCTTTGATGTATGCTTCCTCTATCGTTGAAATTGATGAGAAAGACGCTGAAAGGGACTTCCCTTTTATGTTCAGAAAAAGAAAAGAAAATGTAGTGCTTTCCTAAACATAACACTTAGATCGTTGAAAGTAAATATACATTTTCAATTCGGTCGAATTGTGGGCATATCACTATATTAGACTCCAGTTGTTTACATATTTCTGCTGTTAGTCAACTCTAGAAATTGTTGTATCATCCGTTTTCTGCTTTAACCATGCCACATTCACAGTACTAGGTAATATAAACTTTGTCAAAGACTTGCAATTAAATTGCTTGCTTGATTTCTTTACAAAAGTTCATAACCCCTCCAATATCTGTACAATCCTTCCGAAATTTAAACTCCGTTATAAAACAATGATTAAATATTGAACGAATCAAATACGTTAACTTGCAATATCCGTCACAGATACTCCAATGGAACATGTAATATCACTATAACACGGACATTTGTCAATTACCCTGGCTCGGTTTTCACCGATACATACCCACGGGAGTTCGGACACAAAAGGATTATCTTTAGTCTAAATCGAGTACAAGTTTCAATCTACCGTACGTACTCGTATAATTTTCAAATGGACGGGGATAAAAGATAAACGTATGTGTCCTTAGAACCACAAAAATGAAAGTAATGAATAGCAGTTTTCACTAATAAGTAATTTTTGTCCAAATGTCATGGTACAAGCGTCAAATCAAAGGGGGAATAACCTTTGTCTAAGTGTTCTTAAAAGGGAGGGCACGGATGAATAAGGCAATGTTTTCAAACGACGAGATAGAATATGGTAGATGGACAATAAATTGCTACAGGTATACTTCATTAACATACCAAGCTAAGAACATCACTGACGCGTTAACAATGTCGGACAATAGAGAGTGTATTCTAAAAGTAGGACATCATTACAAAGTCAGTAAACTGTCAATAAGAACATGCCGTCCTTTAGCGCTTAGAACAATAGTCCTTTCTCACTAGAAATTGTCATTATTTATGAGTTAAAATATTTTTAAAGGATTGTTGTTGGGCTTAACGCCATTTTTCAGCACACGATAGGTTATTCATGGCGGCCAGTATTACTGGTGGAGGAAGAAACCGGGAAATCACCGGAAAGAACCACCGACCCACGAGAAGTTACTGGCAAGCTTTCTCACCTATCCACATTCGCCGAATCCTAGACTCGAACCCACGCAGACAGAGGTGAGATGGCAGTGATCCGTAACGGACAGCTCTTTAGACCACTCGGCCACTCGGGGCCCCCAGGTAGATTGATATTAGTCAGTAACACATTATCGTACCAAACGTTTTAAAGGAGAACTAGTTTACAAATTTTACATTGCAGTTCTTGTTTATTTCATTGATATTGTCTGAATATTGAGAAATAATGCTTGTGTTCAGGGTGATCAAAAGGAACGTTTAAACAGTCTAATTAGATTTGCATAAGTGTTTCCTAGTCCAAAAAAGCGCCCGACTATGTGTGTGATGGTCAGGTAACGAATCAACCTTATAATGGAAGGTCAAAACTGGACATGTAAGACACAAATGACAGGTACCATCTTAATGTCGCAGCCTGATGCTATCACATTAATTTTTGTGATAATATACGACTATGGACAGCTGTCGCCATTTTGGGTAAACTAGTATTAATACGCAGTCATGTATCCTCCTTAAAAATGAAAATTAAATGTTTTTCTTAGTGCAGTTTTAGATCAATGGCTATATCAGGTCATTTACCTTAAAATTTTACGGAATAATAATTGTTAAATGTATGTCTATCTGCCTGTCTCTCATAAATGATAAGAAAAGTATATAGCTTCTATTTATTTACTTGATGGCAAAGACGGATTCAGAACTAACATCAAAATGCATTCAACATAATTAAATAATATGATCGGCGAAGATAGTGCCAACACCTCAAAGTGATTACATATCCTATAATTATTAAATCCTATAATTATTAAGTCTGTACAGTAAAACAAAAATGATCGTTCTTGCCATCAGTAAGACAAGTATCTTCAGAATGAGATGTCTCACGTATTAAAAGTCTATATTAAGTAAACGAAATTTTAGAAGATCCATTTATGTTGTTCCTGATTTTCCAATAGTAATGCCAGAAAGAGGAAAATTAAACTCATATAAGTTTTTATCAAATAATTTACCCATTTCCTCATCTCTACCAATGTTTATTAAATTTCTGAAACAATTTAGAACAAAACTCCTAATAGAAATGAAACAAATGCATTTGGTTTCCAAATTGAATCTCTTGAAAGATAAAATGCATGTCAGAATTTTAAAGATAGAGAACGAACTGGCATGAGATCTGTACAAAAGTCTAAGCCTCGTATGAACTGCAACCCAAGTTAGAGTGGTTATAAATGCAACGTTGTTTCCTTCTTTTGGTGCCTCTATGTCCAAGGAATTAAGCTGTTTTATTTTCTAAAATCAAGATACTAAATAGATTAACATTGTCAAAGGAATTGTGTTGACTTATTAAAACCATGGGAATTGGCGTGGAAAATATCAATTGGATTATGTGTACATGGATATTGTTAGGACAATTGATTGGGGTACATGTACTTTTATTACATATATTAATTTTGACACTTTAAAGCAAGTAAGGAAAGTCACACTTCGATATCGACATAAGAAAGTACTACACATGACAATAGTATTGTTTCCGACAGCAAAATGACCTTAGGTGTTTTATAAAACGTTTTGAGCGCGAAACTCATTTGCAACCCGAAAAACTTAAACAAAAAATATGATGCGTTGTGTACACAGGTTCATCATTCAAAGTTTTCACGCAAGAAAGGAACAATGTATTGCAAAGATTTTCGAGAGAATACGGTGTCTGTCTTTTAAAAAACATTCCCCTGCATTGCCTATCCTTCAAACATTTTCGAGAATGCAGGGTCACCCTTTTAAAGATGTTTTAGAATATTATTTTCCGCCAAATATATTTGAGAATGCAGGTTCTGCTCTTCAAAAACCTGGAGAATGTATGATCTTGATTTCAATATATTCGATATAACAGGATCTGACCTTTCAAACCTTTATAGAATTCAAGGTATGCATACAAATATTTTGAGAATACAGAATCTTCACCTCGAACGTATCATCTTTTTAAAAGATATAAGTAGTGAGTGGGGATACCGGGGCATATGAGAACATGAAGAAAAATAGAGGGTTGTACCCTGGGACAATTTGTGGGAATTTAACATGGTGGGACTATCTGGGACACTAGATAGGAATTGAAGAAGGATGGGACTGTATACAGACAAAAGGGATTGAACAGGGCTGACGTCACCGTACTGGGAAACAATGGTAACAAAGTTGCAAGTTGCGACCTTAATCGGGCGGAACAGTTGCGAAGGGCTAAATTCAATACTCGTTAGTCTAGGGACAATAGAGACATTGACATAGATATGTGGTTAGAGAAAGAGGTAGAGGCATTGACAGAGACATAGACATACACAGGTCTACTGACATAAATGTATCACACAAAAATCGACTTTAACTTTCTTCTCATTTCTCTCCTCTCCTCTTCTAATCAACTAACTTCTCATTTTCTCCATCACAGTTTTTGTTTTCTATTCTCCCCCTTCTTGTCCTCCTTTTCTTTTTTTCCGCCTCTTGTTTCTTTTTTTAATTTTCTTTTTTTTAAAAAAAACTTATCATTCCATCTTTGCATCCTTACTTTTCCATCTTTGGTCTCCTTTTGCTCTCTTTCCTCCTTGATCATGCTTCTCAGTCTTTCCTTGGCCTTTTTTAAATTATTAATTTCCATCTTTACTCGGTGGGGATTATAGCATCCATCTACCAATCTGAATGGCACTCATGACGAACGCTATTGATTATATACCTCAAACAAGAACGTGAAGGAAAACATCCCCTGTCACCAACTACCTATATAGCATACCAACGAACCCATAGTGATTTGAGTGCTAACCTAAAATAAATTTTTATACAAAATAACACACTAATACTAAAATAATCCACTGTACTTCCTATCAATACACAGTGGAGAAGGAAATTTGTTTATTTACAAAGCAAAACATCACCTAAAATCACATCAGCAAAAGAGTTTGTGTTTATAGTCACACTACTGCACATTCACACAAAAACAAACACTCATGAGTGCAGGGGAAAGGGGTATATTAAAGGGAAAAAATACACACACACAGATATACTCACACACAAAATCATATTATTGGCAACTTGATTAGGCACTCTATTCTAGAGGTATGGTTTGCCCTGAGAAGGGCTGTTTTTATGAACTCTAAATACACCTTTCAATGCTAGTACCTTACAGGCCGGGTATTTCATACACATCTACTACAGCCATTCTCCCAATTAATGTGTGTAGTTTGCCATCTGGGGGACAGCGGCTCTTGATACTGGTGGTTGTGGTTGTGGCTGACGTGGTGGCAGTGGTAGTGGTACTAGTGTCGGGTTCGTGTCCTGACTTTATGCTTCACCTCGCACACTGACCTAATCATGAGGTGAGGCAGGATCTTCTTTATCTTCTTTTTTCGTCTCCTCGTCTTTTTTATTTTCTTCCTCTTCTTCAGTTTTGGCTTCTTCCTGGATTGCTTCCATATCTAGCTCGTCTAACAGGCGCCTGGCAAACTCCAGGTGCGTACGGAGTTCTATCAGTTTCGAAGTTCTGCTCATGTTGATATGTCAACGTTGGTTAGCCAGGCTGACGAACGCTGCACGATATTTACCGTATGCGCGTACATGGATGAAAATACTCCATACACAAATACTAATAATACCCATACTATAACCAAACTAAAAGTAACAATTACGTCCAACTTTTACCGACAAAACACACTTTATTACCTCTCATGCATGTAAAACACATATACATGGGAAACGAAATGTTTTTAGGCACACTTCTATCCCATCAGTAACACATATACACTCATACAGAGCCAGCCACACACACACAAACACACACACACACACACACACACACACACACACACACACACACACACACACACACACACACAGATACACACACTATTTTTTAACATGCCAACACACAAATACAGACACATTTTGGCGATAGAGTAGAATGTCTTTTCTAATTTTTTGGGCTAGCCCTGAAAAGGGGTGTTTTGTTTGCGGCTATGGCAATGTCGTATCGTCTAAGATTGCGTGCTCGTCTGGCTGCAGGATTTCTGACAGGATAGGGTCTGTTTCTTCTGAAGGAGAAGGAAAACTCATTCGTGTCCACTCTACAGTCTACAAAGCCTCTGTTTGTCTCCTGCTGTTTTTGTTGCTGCTGCTGATAATTCTCTGTGTCCTGTTTCAGAAGTCTGTACTTATTTGTCCATTCTTCCTGCTCCTTTTTATTGCTTTTCTAAACACTTCCTTTATCAGGTCTTGTGTCATTTTCAACATCCTGACATATTCAGTCTCTCAGGTTTCGGCATTAGGTTTTCCCTGACACAATAAAAATGGACGTAAGCTTCGTTCAGCTTTGTCTTGAAAATATCCTCAAATGTTTGCGCATTAATAATGGAAAGTCAGACTGGAGAACGCCCCGATTATATGTCTCAATCGCGGACGCGATGGAAAGATCCCTGTGATATTTCGGTAGAAACGCTATAGCTTATCTCATGGTGAGGGATAGCGGGAAGGTACAGAGCATATATAGCATAATTTTTTTTTTTTTTTAAGCCTTTCCACCCACAAAAACTATTTTTCATAACATTTTTATTCAACCAACAAACCATAAACAAATATAATATCAACATATGTTTTTCAAGCATCACATTTTTGACAAGGTTTAAAGCGTTGTAAAGTCAAGTCAGACTATCACTGATGGAAGTCATTTGGATACTGATGTACACCAAGTTTCCTAGCTAAAGGCAAGATATATCCACGATGCTCACAAAACCATCGATTTAACTTTCATCGTTTCTAGAAGAGTCACGATCCAAATAAGTCGCTAAATGTTTTAAGGGTATCAAAGACTGCGTTGATGAAGAAAATACACACAATATTTCCACACACCATGGAATATGTGCCGTGTAATTTCACATTATTGAATCGTGTCCTCTGGACATTCTTTCTCATAAAGTCGATGATGTCTTGTAAAGGCGGTAATCAATATGAATCAAAATACTCAACACAGTCATCGTGGGGGAAAGTAGAAGGCGACCCATTGAGTTCCTGGGAGGTGACTGTCGTCCGTGTTGATGACATAAGCTTGATGGTCTTTAGGTTTGCGATGAGAAAGATCTTTAGAGCATACAAAGGATTCCAACAAACTATGCGCGAACTGTTTCTGAAAAGGTAATAAAGTTCTCAGGTATCCATTGTGTTTTGATTTTCTTCTTTCATCAAAGTCATCAAATCAATCCAGACATTTTCTTTGAAAACCTATGTCAATTAATCATCTCTTCATTTCGTCTCCGTACTCTGTGCTATGAGAGATTCGATACGACGGATCTCATGAGCAGTCATTGGAGGAGAGGAATGATCACAGAAATCGACCAATTGGCAAAGAACTTGTCGATGCTTAGCTAGTTGAACCAAATGTATCGTGCCTTTGAAGACATTCAAACGACATGCACACACGGTATGAACAATGTCTTTGGAGGCGGTTTGATTGAATTGTTTTGCATGGGTGGAGGGGCTTTTGACAGGACGGACAACGCGTACCAATATTTGGCTAAACGAAGAGACAGTCCTTTCCTTTTCTTTCCTTTGGGGTGTAAGAGGGATGATTTCTGGGAGGTAACATGTTTGTTCCGGAGCACACACAAATACACTGGCGTCGATGACTTGACACACGCCAATTTATCTTATATTTTTATGGAAGTAGTATTTTTGGAGGAATTGGTTGCATACGTCACCAGTCTGTTTGACGACCTTTCTGGCTATCACATTATCACCAGAAGCAAAACATTATCCCATTTGTTAGCTCCTCTTTTTCTTTGGACGAATGGAATCTGTTCTGGGGTAGACTTAGATGCCTGACTATGCGTTTTCTCGGATGCCGAGCCAAAAGACGAAACTGTCCTATTATTTTTCCTTTTCCTCTTTTGGACAGAAGATAGACGATGGTGGTAATGTGCACTTCTGGTGGGTGATAAATGGTTTTTTTTTCCGGAGCAAAAAAACAAAACAAACCACTGATACCTATCTTTTACATGATAGTGTGCACTTCTTCTTGTGGGTCACGATATTCGTAGCCGTAATTTTAGTATCGCCACTAGGAAAACTTAGAATCTTGTCTTCGACACAAGTACGGCACAAGGGAAACATCAGTTTTCTATGGCAATGGTGAGGTAAAACGGGATGCTACAAGTTTGTTGGAGGCAAGACGTTATATGTAATTAATCCCTCGTATAGTCGAATGTTTGTTGTCTAGGTCAATGTGTTCCGTCAGCAATTGTAGGTGCTCAGCGAACAAAGTGACAATATTTGTGCACATAAGGATACAGCAAACACACGTCCAAGTATTTGATTTATTCTGCTTTATCTTTGTCGTCGTAGTACAGCAAAGAGGTTGCATTTGTCTGTCTTGCATAAAAATTGTTCCGCGGCTTAAGAGGGTCCACCATCATGTAACTTTCCACGATGCGTTTAAACTCGGGATCGGTTTCTAATGGTGATTGTACTCGTGTTCCCACATTTCCACCACCTGGGATCCATGCTCTTTAAGTGCTGCGAACAAGTAGTCTCGTAAGGGTCTTCCATGGTACGTTGAAAATATTTGATTTGTGCTGTACTGTTTAGGGTAGCAGATTAGACATCCGTGAAATAATCAACCGTTAAACTCGTACACGATTTTATAGTTTTCTAAGTCTCAGCCATCCACAGAATACCTTCCAATGGTCTTTTCATCTCCTTCGTTTCGGGCGTGTTCGATCCATTTGTCTTCCTTATAACAGAAGTGCTGTAGCCAGCGTTAGGGTTTGACCGAGAATTAACTTTTGACTAAATTGGTCGTTTGATGTCATATGACTGCCATAATCTTATCGGACATGGATCGTTTGTGTTACACTAATGAACACGCTTTAGGAATTTAGCAGGTTTTTTTCAAAGGATCGATCCCTCTATGCTCATGAAGAATTCTCGAAATTTTCCATAGCATCGCCGTAAAATGTCCACGTCTGAACGACAATGCACTAATATTTCTTCCTGAAAGTCGAAGGAATCAGAGGCATGAGTGTAGTACCAAGCGAAAAAAGTTCTTTGTTCGGTGTGCAAGTTGTCTGGGTCGTAGTAGTGAACATCAAGCAAATGAGGTAGAATGGCATGTTGATTGGCTTCGGTATTGAAAGAGTGTGGCAAATATCCTTTGGCAATTTCTGTCATTCCAAATGATTTAGGCATTCGACGAAAAGGCACGGTCTTTGCCCCTCTTGCATGGAAATATACTTGGCTCCTTTCAAAGTCACTTTTGGACGTTTGGTGCTTCTTTCCATATAATATTTGAGAAGAAACTGTCCATCTTATCACGAGAAACTAAACCATCACCCTTGCATAAAGGTGGCCTCTTGACTCCACGTTTCGTCGATAGGATCTAATATCCATTTGGTAAATTCGGCCAATATGTTCTGTCCCCGAATTTTTTTTTTCAAGTCCTCCAAAAATCTTGTTACAGTTGGGGAAATGACAGAAGACTGGTTCTTGGATGTACTTCTCGCACGCTCGATGAGCCACGCAGAAATTAGGGACACAAATGCCAGTCTCTTGCTTACAATCGTGATCGAAAAAGATGAAATTGCTTTTCTTCTTCTGGTCATCTTTTTCCTCCCCCTGTTGGGTTGGTATTTTTGAATGTAGTATTCTTGTTCCAAATCCATGAGTTTTTAGCAAATATGACATTGTTTCTATTTTTGATAAATGTGTGTATTATCACTATTGTTACGTATGACTTGTCCACAAGCAGAACAGCATTTCAGTACTTTACAAGCACTTTTCTGTTGTGAACCTTGCGTTTTCAGAAGATGTCAGCAACAAGTAGGGCTGACAAAAGTGCGCTGACAAACTGAGCACTGCATTCGTTTTTGTCATTCGTCAAGATAGGGTTTAGAGGCTAAACATCCTGGACATTTCAACTCACAATGAATGTATTGATCTCGATTGTTATACCCATAGTGACATTTCTTACAGTAATACTCGTATCCCAGGAATCCAATGATACAAGTAATGGCCTAGAAATGTTCATCGTGAAGATAGACGTGAATATATTTTCCATCTTTGAACTTTTTGTTTCGAAACAACAAAGGTCCGTACACTTAGTGAGGGTGTAATTTCAACGTGTAGCGCGGAGCCAAGGAGTCTTGCAGTTTTTGCATTTCAGGAATGCCATAGTGTGTATTTAGATAGGCCAGTTTGTTGTATCAAGAATTCTGCTTCTCTTAGGTTTTTGGTTCAGTTCGATATTTGAATAGATTGCCTTGTTCTTTCCCTTTCTACCGTGTCGTTCTTATCGGCATACGTTCGTCCCACCACGATGACACGTGCTAAACACATCTTGTCTTGAGGGTTGATAATCTGGATGATGCTGTGCTTGATTCCGCGATGGTTGTTCAACAGTAACACCTTTTTGCGACCGGACTCTTTGGGAAGAGAAACGTAGGCCATGTACAGTGTCGCTTTTCCAACAGCGATGTGAAACTTGTCATTTGACTATCGAACGTGTTGATTCTTGTCGATGACTTTGGAAGTTGTCAATTCTTATGGACTGCTAAACTCGATCCAAACGGGGGACTCCAGACTGTTGTGATAAATGCAAAGTGTAAAGTGATCGTCTTCGTTGGCTCAAAAATGCCAACAAATATTGAACTTCTGATCAGATCTTTACGAGGTGTCATACGAAGGTTTTCGACGGATTACTCCCCCTCCTGTTTTAATCTACGGTCCAGATATCAGACAAAGTTTGAGAAAGAGAAAGAGAAGAAGATCAATGCGGTGCACTTTAGGTTAACTGAATGCTGTTGGCCAACAACCCTCTAGGGCTTTTTCTGGAACTCTCCATTGTCTCGAAGTGATACATATTCTTTCTTACATATTCTATATAATCAATTCTTTGTGTGATAGATTTATGTCGACAAATCTATGTATGTATGTGTCAATATATATATATATATATATATATATATATATATATATATATATATATATATATATATATATATATATATATATATAAAACCACATTTCTCTGTAGATGTCTTTATGTTCGTGTCTCTATTGTCCATAGAGTAAGGCGTATTAAGGCCAGTCCCCTTTTACACCGTTCCGACCGATTGAGGTCAGCCACTGGCAGCATTGTTGCCATTTTTTCACCAGTGTAAAGTATCGAGACGTCATCCCTGTTCAATTCCTCTTGTCCATATACAGTCCCATCCATGTTCAATTCCTATCTAGTGTCCCAAATAGTCCTACCATGTTGAATTTCCATAGACTACCCCAGGGTACAACCTCTTGTTGTTCTTTATATGTTTTCATTTGCCCCTCGGTACCCTCACTCATTACTGATTCACTAGAATATAGGATCTGTCCTTCAAATGTTGCCCAACTGCAAGGCGTGCCCTTTATATATTTTCGTGAAAACATTAACGGCTTTTAAAGATTAATTGGATCTTACCGGCTATGGTATACGCAATTAGAAGTTGGAACAAATAACACGAGAAGGACTTTACAAATATTGGCATAATAAATGTGAAACCGTAAGCACATGGCGATAGAAATAAATCTTTCCCAGTTTCATATATACTTATGAATTTAGAAGGACGTTTTAAAAGTTGATAAAGTAAGAATGGTGTATTCTAGTGGCCATAAATTAAATATCTTTTTATCAATGTTATCAATTACCATATTATTTACCATATTATAATCTAGTTACTACTAGCAGTTAGGATTAGTTGGTTTGGAATCGTATGGCTAATCTACATGGTGTAATAACAAAATGTCTGGACTTTAAAGTTCTACGCTTTCCCTGTTTCTCTTGAAGGATGTCACACTCAGACTTTTGAAGTTTACCATAGACTATAATCTATATTAAAATCAAGGTCTTAATTGATACAAACATTATTCTCGATGTTAACAGACCAGTATAACTGTTTGCCAGTATTATTGTTTCAACGTTGTGTGGTTCTGCAACAGACGAAGGCAAATTTAAGTGAAATTAGTTCAAATGAGTTGAAGGCATCAAAATATAATAAAACACGAAACACACAGCTTTTTGGATTAAAACTAAACATAACTTTTTGAAAGCAATAATTCTTAATTTCCTTTCCTTTATTGATGGGTGCTAGATAATATTTAACTTGTGGTATTCCATAGACTGTCATTAACTTAATCTAGTAAGTTATATCTTGTCGGCATTTACATACGTGTGCGACTAGGTACAGAAAGAAACAATCAAAGAAAATATAATCTGGGATGGCTTAATCTTACCTAGGGGAACTTAATCATAGAAACCGATTGTACTCGCTTGACCACCTGCAAACTGCACATATCCAGGTCTGCCAGCGCATAATGCGCTGGCATATTTGGATCTGTGCAGTTTGTAAGGAGTGGTTATTAGAACCAAACAACATAGAATTTGATGTCCTAGCGCATTATGCTTCGGCAGATCATGGTCTTAGATTTTTCCAGTCGACTGGTTTTATAAGGGAGTAACGAGGGTATCTTTCTCGATCGAAAAAGATCAAGTACGCAAGAGTTACATGCTATCATTCTGCATTGAACATGGTACTAAATAAAATGTTAAGCCATACTTTTTTGTTTCATAAACCCCCAAACAAAAACAAAAAGAAAATACAAAATACACAAACAAATTTTAGTATAAGCAATATATAATGATCCCGACGACGATAACAACAATAGCAATAATAATTTTTGCACTTACTTTTATTTAGATCTTAGGTAACAACTTAATACGTCATATTTTCATTATTCGTTTCGTACTGAAAATTTACTGAACCCTAATTTATACCTCTTTTCTCATACAACTTAAAAATAAACCCTTTGTTACCAAGCCGACGACTATGAAAAGCCAGCAAATATGTGCATCATGCTTGATACATATACCTTATATGATAGTAGACTGTATCAAGCCATTCTGCGCCATTTATGCAAGCAAAAAGAAACATTCCAAAGTTCTGACCATATTTCATCTTTAAGAAGGAAATTTAATCGAAGCTTCTCATTTTGTTCATTCCATTACCGGACTGTCTATACAGTTATTTTCTCTAACCTTTCACGTTTTTTTTCTGTCTATCAGTTTCATAACTCTTCCCAAGAAATTAGACTGCAGAAGGTCATTGTTGGAGATTCGGTCTGAATATTGGTAGTTGTTATCATTTAACGTCTAGTTGAGGCAAGCTGATCGGGAAATCATGGCAATGTTTTGGCGGTGTCATGACCAGAACACGTCTCACTGTGAACATTTGTCGTGCGTTTTAGCTACCTTATTTGAAGACATTTGACAACATTGGTCCAACCAAAGTGTAACCAAATATTATACACAGTTCAAGAAATAGGTGCTATGTATATTTAAAATTGTATTATTTGTTGACTTTTCATAATGATTATATCTTATATACAATTGTATTTTGTACCTGACCTTGTCCAAAATCAAGCTGACTGTCTACCTGAGCAGGTAACAACATAAATCAAAGCTAATATTTTTCTATGAGTGTGGCGTAGATATTTATATCATTATCAATGGAAATAAGCATGTTTATTTGAGTATAGGTCTACGACGTCGGATTTCGGCATGGAAATTATTAAACGTGTTGACAACCTTGAATATTTTACCGAGGAGGCTGACCTAAATCATGGCTCTATTATTGTGTGTTACCTTTTTAGATAATGATGTTTACTTGATAAATTACCCATTCTTTCCTTTGCCTAAACATCTCGAAGCAGAATCAATCTTATTGTTCCGTTCGCTTTTTTAATTGGTGGATTTATTTTTTTTTAAATTAATATTAAATGAAAAAACAAAGTGTTCACCAATAATGTTCTCTGACTGGAATATAATATCGTGATACATCAAAAAACTGTTAGCACGTCATTGCAGTGCCTGCCACTGGAACATTAGAACATTAGAGACTACAGGTACATCAATACATTCAATATTTGAATATAATTGGAATACCACTAGAATTCAGTTGGATCATCATATTGTTGGATTTTTAATTGAACTTTTAGGACTATTTGGGATTTAATTCACAATACTGTAAATTCTTTTTAAATTTTCATTTTGTGTTTTTGGGAAATACATTATCTTTTGAAATTTACAAAACTTGTTAACTTTTGCTCTTCTCTATTACTTAGTATAAGATCATAGAGTTGTAATACAAGATCACCATCTTTTTTCCTATCATATCCGGAAGGAGGCCGTATTTCTGGTAGTCTGGATATCAGTCGAATGAGACACCTTTGGTCAGGGTGCAGAAATAAATTTCGAGTATGTATGTATGTATGTATGTATGTATGTATGTATGTATGTATGTATGTATGTATGTATGTATGTATGTATGTATGTATGTATGTATGTATGTATGTATGTATGTATGTATGTATGTATGTATGTATTTATGTATGTATGTATGTATGTATGTATGTATGTATGTATGTATGTATCAGAGCAAATATATCAATAAGATTATATTACATACATCAAAAACCATCCAAATCAAGTAAAATGGAGTTAATTAAATTTTTTTTATAGTTGACACGTATAATCTGGTTCAGCAAATTCTTATCAGAATTTTCGTACGGTATGTTATGCCTTATTTGCGTGATTATTGCAATTTTCTTTCACGCCTTACCTTATCATTGAAACTGATTCTGACAAAACGTCAGACAATAATCGCCTTGATGTAACATAATTATATAAAAAAGCTACTAAAAGGAATGAAAATATTTCCAGTTATTGTGTTTATAGTTGTTTTTCCTGCTAAAGATAATCTCATAATATGATAATATTCATTAGCAATTAAATCGATTACTATCATTATTTATAGATATCAAAATTATCTGCATATTTACACGAAAACAGTTTTTACGATTGTTTTTCTATCACATTAATATTTATCATTATATTCATACCAAATGTTGGGAAGAAAGAATGTCGGATTTTAACGTTTTTTTTTTCTACTAAAATTAACACATTCATCCTGACTGGCGTAAGCACTACGTTGACTAATGGTAGTAGTGGCTCAGTGGGTAATGCGCTTAGCCGTAAGAGTACCAGCGGTAACCATCATCGAATCAGGTCGAAAGAGTCATCGTGGTCTGTCCTTTGCAAGGCACATTACAGCCACATTGGAATACTTTCCTAGGGATGATATAACATTAAATGTGATGATGTGTCATAAAGCAGCATACCCTTCCCCAACCTCTACCCATCCAAAAGCAAACCTTGGCACACATTGTAGTGGATTTGCTTGGACTCTGTGTCAATGTACCATCATTGTTCCCTTTACCGGACGTTTCTGACAGGTTTATGCAGGTTAATTGATTAAAGAGGTTTGGTTAGCATTAACACAGTCTTATTGCGACCAAAGTATGTACATCAAGAAGGACCAAAGTATAAACTTTTAGAGCGATCATGGTCTGCACGTCGAGAAGGACCAAAGTATAAACTTTTAGAGCGATCATGGTCTACACGTCGAGAAGGACCAAAGCATATACGTCGTGTTGGATCAATTGACACTCAGTTAAAAGCAACATTAATGCATCGGGTATATACCATATCAAACATGTTTAAATGAATTTGTTTTAGGATGAAATAATAGAACACATGGGGCCTGCGCTTGAAGCAATGGAGCACAGGGACCCATACATGATGCAATAGAACACAGGGCCTACGCATGTGGCAATATGACACAGGGACCTACACATAAATCAAGAGAACACAAAGACCTACGCTTGCAGCAATAGAACACAAAAGCTTATGTATGAAGCAAAAGAACATTGGGGCCTACGCTTGAAGAAACAGAACACAGGAACCTACTAGTGAAGACATAGAACACAAGGGTATACACAAGGTCAATAGAACAGTGACCTACTCATGAAACAGAATAACACATGGGGCCTTCAAAATATATTATTTTCTGCAAATTTGGTATCGTCTTGTAGATGATAAATGTAAATCATTTCATCCTTTGTTCACAAACTGGATATATCCAGATTTTGGCAAACGACTTTGCAACATTATGCCATGTATTAGCCCAATGAATGCTCCCTTGCTTTATTGTTTGCACTAAATCAACGACGGATTTATTTCGTTTAATTGCCTATAAATGTTTATATCGAACTGGATAAATTTAACAGTCCTTTATTAAAAGTATTATTTCATAACATTTTTGGACCATTGGATAAAGCAAACTCTTTTCCTTCCTAACAATAAACCATCCACTCTTTCAGATAGAAAACCGTCTCACACAATAGATATGCAAGCAGATTTTTTCATTAAATGCATGTATATTCTCGTCAACAAAATGCAATTAAGTTTTGAGACTATGCAAAACGATTATATGCCATTTTTGTTCTAGTAATTTGTTGTTTTCACCAAGGTAACATTCAACATGTCCGACGGCCATTATTCCGCAGCTATGTAAAAGCAAATCAGCATTATTCGACTGTCATGGCGTTTGTATGATACACGAAATATTACAAGAAATATTTAGATAATTAGTAGTAGAGAAAATTGCATTTTGGTTCTGTTCATTAAAGAGGATTGGATTTATGCACAGCTTCAAATAAATTTGATTATTTGTACAAGCTCTGGTGTGCTAATGGACATTTACCGCCTTTATCGACAGAGCGATAAAGGTCACGAATCTAATTAACATAAATCACAAATGATCTAATTAAAATAAATCACAAACATGATCCGGACAATTACTTTAGGCTGACATTTCAATTCAATATACACAGATGAAAGGTTTCTTCAGCTTAAGATATATTTTATTTGATCAAATAATTAATATTGGTCATGCTTGGTCATGCTTGCTTTTTAAAACACAAACTCAAATAACTAAAAAGTAGATGAAACTATTTATATCGAATGTGGTGAACTGTAGATAATAGGTATTTTGTTAGCTTTTTAATAATTGTCATGCATTACAATTCAGACAACCTACACGCTTTCATTGTGTATGCCACATGGCTATAAAGAAATACTGGACAAATAATTGTGATTACATTCAAGCTATTCCAAGCTTTAAAATGTGTCCGTACAATTTATGGTATAAATTAAATCCAAAAAGACCTACTTCCCTTACTATGTTACTTGTTTTGATAATATTATGACCCAAATCGGAAGAGAACTTTAAATTTTCAAACATAAATTATCTTAGCTTGTCGGCCTAATATTCTTCCAGGATTATTAATTGAGTTGGACAGATATAATAGCAAATATATGGCTACCATTTTGAATCGACCTGCATATATGAAACAATGGGACATCAAAAAGGAATTAAAAATGATAATAAAATAAATTAACATAGTTAAACAAAGGGAGAAAATTTTCATGTTTCAGACTTAAAGTTCAAACCCCGACCGAGTCATAACAAGGACTTATAATAACAATGATGCTAACAGCTGCCTCGTTTGGCGCTCGTCATTAAGATGTTAGTGT
The DNA here is from genome assembly GCA_016746295.1 of Potamilus streckersoni. Taxonomy (NCBI): domain Eukaryota; kingdom Metazoa; phylum Mollusca; class Bivalvia; order Unionida; family Unionidae; genus Potamilus; species Potamilus streckersoni. Next base: position 1,277,901 of record JAEAOA010001465.1, read on the forward strand.
TAGGACTTGTCGGTCTGGTGTCAGGATAATGTGACTGGGTGGGACATGATGCTACATGTCTACGGCATGATACTCCAGTGCAATACATCAGTATAAACTGTCACACTGCAGATATCGTAGTGCTATGACTGAAAAGTTGGCAAAGCTACGTTAAAAATGTTAAATCAAACACACACACACACACACACACACACACACACACACACACACACACACACCGTGGGAAGTGGTTATTCCAGTTTTTCTCAAGTTCTTCCTATACCAGATATGCTGGCCGCCTATCATGTGCTGAAATACGGCGTTAAACCCATAAGAACAACAGCCAAGTCTCTACACAGGCAGTATGTATTTTTCATGCGTGTAATTCGTTTGGATTCGTTTGAATCTGTTCCTATGGAATTGCAACACGAAGATTATTTAGTGGTGAGGCACAATTGTAACCGACCCTGAGTAATTCGATCAACGGATTCAGAGTCTACGCACTTCTAGTCAAGTGTACCGCACGATAACCAAGGAGCTAGCACAGCTTCGTGCATGAATCATGAATGAATTAAAGCTTCGCAAGATTTAATTACTTCATTTTCGGAAAACTATGTGACAGAGACAATTTTGTTTGCAAACATTCCTCATTCTGCATTATCATGTGACAATATAAAAAAAATAAAAATTATAATACTGTATGATAAAAACACAAACTTTAACCTACAGAATGTATTCCAAAACAGAAAGTAACAATTCGTAATTTTTAAATACGTATTCATAATTGATGTCAAAGTCTTCGTTATATATTCAAAAAGTGATCTTATAATCAATAGCTACCACAGCTACCGGCAGTTTTGTTCGCTAATTAATGATTCAAACAGACTGTATTATTGTATGGAAAACATATTTTTCAACTAGAAAACATACATTAAATATATGCAAATGTGAATTAATTGTTACACGCTCAGTTATTCCCAAACGATTTCGTTCATATATGGACAGCTTGTGTTATAAAAACGAAAACCTTTAAACTTGTCAATAAATAAATAAATAAATAAATAAATAAATAAATAAATAAATAAATAAATAAATAAATATATATATATATATATATATATATATATATATATATATATATATATATATATATATATATATATATATATATTAATTGTTTTTTAAAATCTACTTTTATAATGTTCTTGTTCTGTCTTTAAACGTTTAGCAATTTCTGAATAAAAAGAAAATATTTCTACTGTCTACTAAGCACAAAATCAATGTGGATCTATCGAAGTAACATTTTCGTATTCTGTGGGTATTCCTAAAAGGAAGTGATTTGAATATAAGTTATGCAGTTGACCTTTTGACATTTATGCAGTTGACCTTTTGACATTTATGCAGTTGACCTTTTGACATTTATGCAGTTGACCTTTTGACATTTATGCAGTTGACCTTTTGACATTTATGCAGTTGACCTTTTGAAATTTATGTGGTTGACCTTTTTGAAATTAAATCCTTGCATGTAATAAAACTAACACTCGGTGCTAATATTGGTAAATCCAACTTGAATGTCACTATCATTGTAGAAATCTATTTCCCTTTGAAGCCATGTAATTATCTTCCGTTTCATCCCGCAACACTGTTTAAGGTAACAGTAGTATGATACATTTGCTACTCATTTGTTTGCAATATAAACTACAATATTTGACACTAAATTGTAAATAATGGCAGCTGTAGCACTAACAAAAAATTCCTAAGTCTGCTTGTTTTCTTTATGGTCCATTATTGTCTATGTCGGTTTTTAATTAAATTTTCACCTTCATTTTTTTGTTGGTGCAATGCTTCTTAGCGTTTTTAATAATGTAGAATGCAGAGTATAGTCCTCAAAGTCCATACGGCATTCATGTGGAAGGACACCTTAGGTGAGGTATTTTGAAAAATCCCCAAATCGCTTTTAAATTGTCAATTTTAGAACACTAAAATCTTCATTACATAGTAATCGAAAAATGAGGGAGGCGCTGTTCGGTCTGATTTTTTAATTAATAATCATTAGTAGAAAGATAATCAGGGTGTGGTTGAAGTTGTTTATGCTAAAGTTGTTAATAATGAACATCTCACAAAATGATTTTAGACAAATATCAGCAGGCAATGCTTAAATCACAACGGGTGATTCTGAAGTTTTTTTGCAACTTGTTGAAACGTTCAAGCAGAAGGATAAGAAAAGGACTTGACACAGATGATGCATAGTGTTAACTGCTAAGATGAATAGTGTTAACTGCTAAGATGTATAGTGTTGTTAACTGCTAAGATGCATAGTGTTAACTACTAAGATGCATAGTGTTAATTGCTAAGATGCATAGTATTAACTGCTAAGATGCATAGTGTTAACTGTTAACTGCTAAGATGCATAGTGTTAACTGCTAAGAAATAACTTTAATATTTGAAAACAGTCTATCATGAACAAACACAATTAAAATCTTTAGGAAAATCAACATCACAATCAATTTAGTACCTAGCATTGCAAGTACTCAGAGTGTAATATAAAGTTTTAAATTATTGTTTGAAAAAACAAAGGGATACATCAAGTTGAATACGTCCTGTTAAGGATGCACAACTGAAATATTCCCTAGAAGCTTCTATTGTAGAAATGCAACCATACAAGCATCTTGGCAATAGAGATTCAATTGATTAAACAAAAATATTAATATAATCAGCATGGAAGATAAAAGAAACAACTATTTAGTACGTGTTTACCTAGAAAATGATTTCAAAGATACCAAGAGATGCTGCTGCCACTTCAATAGACTTTCAATATGAACAGTTGCTTCTGAATACTTCATTACATTAGCAAAATGAACAGTTGCTGTTGTCAAATCATTAGGTTGGGTAACATGAACAGTTGCTATCGCCACGCCATTAGTTTGGCTAGATAAACTGTTGCTATTGTGCTATTGACACTTCAGTAGGGTGGACAATATGAACAGATATGAACAGTTGCCATGGCCACTTCAATAGGTATATATATATATATATATATATATATATATATATATATATATATATATATTGATTAAAGGTTTAGTAGGGGTGGAGATGATTCGCTTATTGTCAAATTAAAGACAGGTTAATAAATATTTGTAACTATTTGTTTAAGTTAGCCGAAAAAAGCAGAATATTCTAAAATTATTGTCAGTATAAAATAAGATGCATAGTGTTAACTGCTAAGATGCATAGTGTGAACTGCTAAGATGCATAGTGTTAACTGCTAAGATGCATAGTGTGAACTACTAAGATGCATAGTGTTAACTGCTAAGATGCATAGTGTTAATTGCTAAGATTCATAGTGTTAACTGCTAAGATGCATTACGGTATGTGCATTACCCTCATCTGTGGATTTTGAAAAGCTGGACCGGTTGTTTATTTCTAGGTAAATTTGTTACTTTACTTGTATTAACATCAGTGGGATGTTGGCTGGTTTTATAATCGGACATGTAGACACGATCTCAAAGAGAATTGAGAAATGTTCATGTTGAAAGCACGGTGAAACCCATACAATACCGAATATTGTCGGTCCAGTCTTAAACTACTTCTAAGAATAAACTTCAGCAGCTCCCGCAACATTAATATCAGCATCAATGATTAAATTTGAGAGTTAATATATTTTAATGATTCTAAATTGCAATGCGTCATCTGAACCTCTCAGAATACCTTGCAATGCGATATCATCATCTATTATTCCATTCTGACACTTTGCGGTACATTACCGTCATCTGTTATTCCATTCTGACACTTAGCCGTACATTACCGTCATCTCTTATTCCATTCTGACACTTTGCCGTGCATGACCGTCATCTGTTATTCCATTCTGACACTTTGCCGTGCATTACAGTCATCTATTATTCCATTCTGACACTTTGCCGTGCATTACCATCATCTGCTAGTCCATTTGGATACTTTGCTGCGGATTTGTAATCGTTTCAATTTTAGTATTAAAACCTTTTCGTTTACCTTCATAAGACTATTGGAACCTAATTCATTATTACCACCATCATTCATACGACTATGCCAACCTAATTCATTATTACCACCATCCTTCATACGACCATGGCAACCTGATCCATTATTATTACCAGCCTTCATACGACTTTGCCAACCTTATACATCATTATCACCATCCATCATACGACTATGCCAACCTTATTCATTATTACCACGGTTTTTCATACGACTATGCCAACCTTATCCATTTTTACCACGATCCTTCATGCGACTATGCCAACCTTATCTATTATTACACGATCCTTCATACGACTATACCAACCTTATCCATTATTACCACGATCCTTCATACGACTATGCCAACCTTATCCATCATTACCACGGTTTTTCATACGACTATGCCAACCTTATCCATTATTAACACGATCCTTCATACGACTATGCCAACCTTATCCACTAATACCACGATCCTTCATACGATTATGCCAATCTTATCCATTATTTACACGATCCTTCATACGACTATGCCAATCTTATTTATTGTCACCACTATCATTCAAACGTCTATACCAACCTAATCCATTATTACCATCATCCATACGACCATGGCAACTTTATACATTATTATCACCATCTTTCATACGACTATGCCTATCTTATTTATTGTCACCACTATCCTTCATACGACTATAAAAACCTTATCTATTATTACCATCATTATAATACAAACTATTTGTTATTAGAGTATAAATGACTTGTATTATAATAATTCATATACACATCTCTCCTGACGACAAAAATACCATGATCTGGAATTGCGAATTATTTCGTACAGGTTTGAGAATAATTGTTATCATTGACAATAGTTATATTCCTGTCTTCACGGCACATACATTTCTGGTAAGGTCGAATGTTGAAAGGTGTTTTTCATATTAAATTCCTGGGTCGGTAAACCTAATCTGCATTCAGGTAACAGCTGGTTGCCTTAAGTCAAGTAATATTGATCTCTTAGATGTCAACCAACAATGCCTACAACCATCTCTTGTCATCCACACTGTTCATTTTTGTTTTAAAAAAATGTACTGTATCGATCTTTTCGCCAGGTGTTTTGCTCTTGCCTGTATAAATATCGGAAGGTTTTAATATTACACATGAGACAGTTGAGTATCAGTGTAGTAAATGTATATTCCTTGACTGGATACCTTGTCAATATTTGCATGAACAAGGCATATGTATGTAAGAAAGATTGCCAGTAGCTTCTCGTTGATCGGTGGCTCTTTCCGGGTTCTTCCTGTACCAAATACCATGCCATTATGTATAGCTATCTGGTGCTACAAATGACATCAACTCACAAAGCTAAAAAGCAACACATGGTCTGGCATAGTACAGATGCAGTATGCATCCTTTTGTGCAAAAGCTGGAATCCACTTCAGGAACTGTCATTGGTATAAGAATTTCCAAGAGGCTCTAAATTTCCTACCGGAATTTAATTGTTTCCATCCCGTCCCAAAACAATGTGAAAGTTATTTCTTAACACCCCAACCCGTCCCAGCACAATATAAAAATATGTTTAAAAATCTCATCCCAGAACTATATGTAAGATTTTCACTACCAATCAATATAAACCAGAACATTTTTTAGTTCTCGAACTTTCTTTTAATAAATCATATATAAATTCAATCAAAAACATACCAATGTACTTTTCTACCACATGAATATGATGTATTCTATTTATGTGTCCGAATAGTATCATTTTATTTGTGTGTTCTAACATTATTATTCTATATAAGTCCTTACATTATCATTCTATTTACGTGTTCTAACATTATCGTTCAATGCAGAACCGTTTAAAGGCATATGCACGCAAGGCACGTGCCTAGGGCCCCGAGCAGCATGGGCCCTTGGGCGGCCCCAAAACAAAATTTCGGTGTCGGTTTTGTTAGGAGTTTAGTACTATATTAATAAATTTAACAAAATGACACACATACACATGAAAATGCAATGCAGTACTCTCTATCTGAGACTGAGAAAATGTGGCTCAATTCTGGGTACTTTTAAGGTTAGAGATTGTGTCTAAGATCCACCAAACTTCTTAATACGGCTCTGATTTTATGTGTGCCTTAAAATTACCATCGTATTTATGTCCTCAAATCATCATTCTATTTGTGTGTCCTAACATTATCATTCCATTTTATGTCCTAACATTATCTTTCTATTTATATGTCCTAATATACCTTTGGCAGACGTAACGTTAGGCTTCAGTACAGTGAAATTTGTTTTTCTCTGTCTGTCTGTGTGTGTGTGTGTGTGGTGAGAGAGAGAGAGAGAGAGAGAGAGAGAGAGAGAGAGAGAGAGAGAGAGAGAGAGAGAGAGAGAGAGAGAGAGAGAGAGAGAGAGAGAGAGAGAGAGAGAGAGAGAGAATACTATGCTGTAACAAATTCCCATTATTTTTAGATTTCCTCCGTTTATGTTTCATTTTTGTTTATGTATCAGCAATGCTTAAAGAAGGTCGAAATGCAATTGTAAAGTTTTATGTTATATTGTCATTATGCTACAATTATTGTAGATTTCATTGAGTTTTGCGGACATTATTGAATTCGCCTCTGACAGTTTCCCATGTTTACAACCGAAGCAAACACTATTCCTGCCTCAAGTACGACTAGGATAAAAGTTTACGTGCATGCACAAGAATATACAACATAAAGCCTCGATTAGCTTTTCAGCTTAAAGCAAAGAAGGTGTAAAATATAACAGTCCTACCTTAATTAGCGCAAGTCTTGCAATCCAGGTAGCCAAGAGCTTAATACACATCATTTTCTTGACCTCACGGTGACTAGAATTAGATTTTGTTTTTTAAAAAAAGAATATTCTTCAGTCCCTTAAGTCACTTTCTGAATTTTCTCTCATAGCCAACGATAAATTGTGAGTGCTCCGCTTTACGTTCCGGATGTTGTTGATTATTCTAAGTACTTCATCAATATGCCGCAATTAAAGCGCTACAAATTAGACGAACAAGCTTACGGCCAAAATTATCATTTGATAAATTAAACCTGGTATCACTTCAACTCCCAATCTATTGAATATCGTAGAACATGTGAAATACGTCTAGCCCAGGAATTGGATTTGTAATTCGAAGTACATTCTTAGACCTCTCCTTAACAATGAATCAATAAAAGCAGCCGTTTGGCTCTGAAATAAAACCCATAAGGTTCTGGTATCTTATATAAACATAAAAACAAACAGAGCGTCAGTTAATTTGCCTGCCTTTTGTTTTGCTTGAGCAATAATTCTAGTTTTGCGCAATAGTGCGGATGATACCAATATGTTCTTTGATGCAAGGGAGGTAACCCTACCTACCCCCTCGCTCTGTTTCTGTCTGTCTGTCTGTCTGTCTGTCTCTCTCTCTTTCTCTCTCTCCCCCCACTGGCAATTAGATGTTGACCTGAACATTTTTCTTCTACCACCCCATAAACGGTGAAAGGAAAACTACAGGAGAAGCAAATAGCATTTCATAGAAGTTGATTCAGTGCTTAAGTGCGTGATGAAAATGGCTTGGATTCAATTCTAACGGGATTAGCCGAATTTACCAATGGTGGTATGTCCTTCGGACAAGGTACTTTGACTCCCAAAGTGATGTTTTGCCATAATAATAATACCAAAAGACACTCAAAGTGACGAGTACATGGTATCATAAAACCTTCAACGTGGCCAGGTCCGATAATTTTGGTACCAAGTGAACTTCAAAGTGGGATGGTAACGTATTTCCCCCACCCCTAAATATAAACAAGAAAAAGACCAAAATACAAAGCCCCCAAACAAACATGGTTCAGTGTAATAAGCTCGAAATGATAGGCACATTATTTTAGAATCGACGAATATTCATGTAAACCTACTAGCATTGCTAATGCGAAATATATACCAACTGATTTAGTTGATTTTTTTTCTGGTTGTTGTTTTCTTGATTTCTGTTCTGCTGGTTTCTTCCAAATATTATATGTTAATATATATGCAAAAGACCCATAAACAATTAAGGTGCAATTAGTAAAAAGATGGAAACTCCAGGATAATACTGTGTGTGAAATTTTATATACATCGTTTGTGTTAAACCTGGAATGTTTATCGGTGTGCACTGAATGTATGAAATAAAAAATATTTACGCAATACAGCAGACCACCCCACCCACAGGTTCCCACACTCAGGCTACTACTCCATGCTCCCACCCCCAAAATGGCTGGTTGAGTTTGAATTATACAAGTTGTATTCAAGCAGGAAGTTTACATATCGAGTTAATTAACAAGCAATGTCGGCGCACGTGCGGTTATTTTTCCAGTGTGGAGACTGATGAGGTTTGTATGTGTTTTGATAACGTGAAAGGTTAAAGTATTTATAAATATCAAAAGGTAATGTGCCAATTACAAACACGTGGACATCGATTCTTGGGATCCTACGTTTAAGGCCATGCATTCTGCAACTACGTGTTGGACGATTCGGGACTTGGATTAAAGAAGGGTTTTGATTCTGAATCAGTGGAGTCCTGTATGCCTATCAACTTGCAGATATAGAGACATGTCTGTCTCTCACAGTCATTCATCAATCCACCTTTCCATTCGTTGATATATCTATACAACCATACATAAATGCATACACGCATGCATACGTATATATATATATATATATATATATATATATATATATATATATATATATATATATATATATATATATATATATATACACGTTAATGTAACAGAAGATAAATTAAATATCCATTCTTTTTTTTTGTTGTTAACATCTTGCCGTAAAATCAAGTCTCAATTTTGTTTTGTTCTATAATAAAATATTGACGCCATGCTTTCTATAATAAAATATTGACGCCATACTTTCATTGCAAGTAATTGCATCACTTCTCATCCGTGAGGAAAACTCCGACTTCCTGTTCCGGAATTACAAATTAACTACAAACTCTGAAACAAGCGCTTAATTAATACAACTTATCATTGAAACAGAAATTTACGTCATCATTCGTTTCACTTGGTTGTCTTGCTATCTTTGATCACATTTGTGAACGAGTATGCTAATTTAAGTTAGTTTAATCATATCACATTCACAAAAAAGGTTAAAAATCCGCTAACTCTTGCGCAAGTTTGATTTGCATGCCTTTTAACTTTTCAATTAGCCCACCCCCTTTATTTGATACAAAAGATGTAATTAACGTGGTAATACAGATGAGGTCAGTTTGTAATTCAGGGCAAGGGTACAACAATAATATACGCAAATTATGTATCAAAACATCGTCGGCACTTAATTAGATTCTCACAATAAAGCTCGTGACCATTGCCGTTGGAGTAGATTGACATAGTTCACATTTGAATAAAACCAGGGCACTTTGTATATACGATCGTTACACTTACCCAAACAAATAAATTAAGCTAAAACACGCTTTTCACTCAAAGGCGTAGCTAGAAAATACAGCGCCGATGGCAGAACTAAAATTGCGCCCTTATCAAAGCTCTGAAAGTATAAAAAAGCTATGTTCTGCTTACCGATTTTTGAGCCTCTCCCACCCACCCCCTTCAAGTGGAACCAACGGCACGTGTAGTGTCTTGCCACACCCTATCTATGCCTCTGTTTTCACTTGATTAGAAAAACTTATTTAATTGGTACTTATTTATTAAAATGCTGCCTCAAGCAGGCGTTAATGACACAAAATTTTCATTAATCCTCATTTCGTTGCATACTGTTATTTACGGTGTACTAAGAATATTGCTTCGAAAGAATTGTTTAACAACATACATGACTTTCTATTAAAAGTTGAAAATCTCGTAATGTTGATTCAAATTTATCGGTCATATCAGCCGTTTTCGCCAATAAAGCGAGCGACATATCAAGGTTTCAGTTACCAGCTTGGTCGCGATTTTCTTCATGTTCAAGAAATAGGGGTCAAAGTTTTGGTACATTGTAATAAAAAAATAAAATGGGATCCTCGACTGACCCGGAGTTATAAGCGAGTTCGCGAATAATCAGGGCGCGAGTTATCGAGGGAGTGGTGTATTAACAACAAATACAGGATATATATTTGTCCAACCTTCTGGTACAATAACTAATTTTTTTTATATGTATTTTCTGTTTCATTCATTCATTCATTCATTCATTCATTCATTCATTCATTCATTCATTCATTCATTCATTCATTCATTCATTCTTTCTTTCATTCATTCATTCATTCATTCATTCATTCATTCATTCATTCATTCATATATATATATATATATATATATATATATATATATATATATATATATATATATATATATATATATATATATACATATACATACATACATACATACATACATACATACATACATACATACATACATACATACATACATACATACATACATACATACATACATACATACACGCATGCAGGTCACTCTGTTATCTGTACTTTGATATATTAATTTACATTGATTTGTCGGTTTATTTGCGCATACTTCTAAATACCTTTTTCAATGACCTACTAAAACATTACCAGTAGACCAAATAATCTGAACAATATCCAGAGTCACGAACATCCAAGGTAAATTCCTATCCCTCAAACAAGTTTCGATAATCAATGCTATTCTATTCTGCAATTTTCAAAGGCGACCTGAAACCTGAATGGTATCGCTTATACGGTGACATTGCAAGAATTCCCACTCCACCCCACTCCCAAAAATTGCTAGATGTATCTTAATTTATGCTTCAAAATTTTAATCTTTAATCTTTCTATTTTGCAAGTGATTGGCATTCCGTTAAGTACAAGAGAGAATATTTGTGTCCTCATCCTCATTTTTATTATCATCATCATCATCATCACCTGCACCGTCGTTATCTTTTTCTTCTCCTTTGTATTTATCACCATTATAGTTGTCTTTATCTGCGTCGTCAACCGCTCCGGTGGTCTAGTGGTTAGAGCGTCCACCTCTAATGCGGGAGGTTGTGGGTTCGATCCCCAGTTGAGTCATACATAAGGCTTACAAAAAATGGTACTAACAGCTGCATCGTTTGACTTTCATCATTAAGTGTTACAGTTAGGACTGGTCTGCCCGGTGTCAGGATTTTGTGATTTGGTGGGGCATCATGCTACATGTCTGCGGCATAATGCCCCAGTGCTAGACATCACTATAAACTCCCACAATGCAGACATCGTAGCGATATGACTGAAATTTTTTTTAAAACTACTTTAAAAATCATAATCACATCACATCACATCTGCGTCGTCATCATCATCGTTATTAGTTTATTAACTTGCATGGTAGTGTTCGTCGATGAACAGTATGAACAAGAACCAGAGACTTCCTTAGCGTATACTTTCTTAACCTATATATGCAGAGACAAACCTATTTTAAAGATACGTGTTTTCTTTTTGTACACCGATAAGCAGTTCTAGTTATTACAAAGTACGCCATGACGTAAATTTACCGAATTTAAGCGATGGTCATGCCATGAAAGTTGTACTGGCATTCACACCATCGATCAGTTACTGTTTCGTATTAGTGAAAACCGTGTATTACATACACCTCGTTTAAATCTTCAGTGTCAAATTCTCTACGACGTATTTAAGTTGGAGGATATCAATCCAACTGGGGATTAAATACATGATATATCGACATATAAAGACAATGGCTTTTCCGCGACAATGCAATTCAATTTAATTTTAAAAAATTGAAGTTTTTGGTTCTAATGAGTGCGATTGTTTTGAAATAATCTTTCAACCTTTGTACAATAACAATTTGGAAAAGAACCGTTTTTTAAAGGACCCTGACTCGTTTCTTGTACCTAAAAATATGACCAATACCAAATTTGTGCAGTGTGTTTTGCAAAATTCCACTAATATCAATTTCATTTGGGCTGTAAACGTATACATTCAAACGTGTAAAAATGAAGAGCCACGAAATATCAACAACAAAAGAAAAAACAAACAAAAAATAAATAAATAAAATAAACAAAACACAAATATGCGTTGTAGGCAAGATAAATGTTTACCATATATACGGAAACTCTAAAAAACTAAATTTCGCGGCGATCGCTTTGTTTGGATCAAGTCTTAAAGTATCTGAGATGTTTCTGATCACCAAATGGCACGGATATGGTCTTAAAGTTTCTGGTCTTTTGTCGATCACCAAATTATATGGATACAGTCTCATATTCTGGTCTATTGTTAATCACCAAATGGCATGAATACAGTCTTAGAGATTCTGGCCTATTTTTGATCACCAAAAATTGATAAGTCTTAGATAATCTTACTTATTGTTGATCACCTAATGGCATGGATACAGTCGTAGAGATTCTGATGTATTGCAGATCTTCAAATGGACTAAATTCAGTCTTACAGTTTCTGAGGTATCACTGAAGACCAAATTACATGGATACAATTTAAGAGATTATGAGCTATCGCTTACCACCAAATGGTATGGGGATTATCTTAAGGTTTGGGAGATATGGCCTTTCCCAAAATCATATGCATAAAGCCTTATAGTTTTTTTTAGTAATATTAGATAATGAAAATTACATGCTAAACACGTGACATCTAGTCACTTTGTAGACGAAAATCTTCAGTAACATTTAAGAGGCGTGAGAAATTTACAAATTTTATTTCAGAAAAATAGATCTCATAGGTGTTGTGTCAGTATCAAAACTTACATTCAATTGTAAATAAAATGAGCTATATACAATGTGAACAGATGAAGTGGCTAGTGAAAGAGAACATAAACATCTTCAGTTGAATTTAGACGATAAAATATGCAAAATAATAATAACTCAGTTAAGGTCTTCTAAGTAACAGTGCTTGGATTCACCCAGCAAACGTAGAGGTAGACCTTTAGCTCTTGCTCTATTGAAATATGTCTGCTTAAAAATATAGGAAAAACTTGTCACTTAATTGTTGTTACTCAAAGAGAGAGCATATTTTCATACCTGTTGTATATATAATCTGCCAACGTCGTTATGAACATTGAGACTTATTGAAACTAAAACAACTAAACTAATGTACTACGTCTGGGTGGAAGTATAATCAAATATTGTTTGGAAAATCAAATTAATATTTAACTAATAGATTTATCCATGATTGACATTTAAGCTTCCCACGAATGTACAAAGCCATCGTGCGAAATGTGCGATAACTTTTACATATTTTAATATTTTTCTACATATTCTCTATTCTTACATAAACAACGTTGGGAGTAATAGACATCACTTCATTGAATCGTTTCTAAAAATCTTCACAAAAGTTTTTGATTAAACCAAATAAAACGTTTCGACCTGGAAAAAGAATACTTTCAATATTGTGTTGTCACTTGCGAATTAAAAAAGCAATTTAGATTACGAATTATTTAGTGATCTTCTTTTAAACCATATGCCCTTGTAGTAGTAAATACGTATACTGTGAGTGTCTTATTAATACACTATCAAGGACGATGTTGTTTGGAAAGATTCGAGTAAAGATGGTTCGGGATTGCGCTAACTAGATACTGGAAGACTTGCTGTGCAATAACAAATGACTTGATGACTTGCACAACAGACATGTGCAAATTTGTGTAATAATTTATTTCAAATTCACTTTCTTCACATTATATTCATATGTTTATGTAATTTTTAGCTACAGCATGTTTCACGACTGTAGACTAATATGTAACCTGGACAAATGACAACCTTCTTACAATGAAGCATCAGCCTAATGATAACCATGTTACAGCGACACAACGACGGAGTGATAACCTTGTTACAGCGACACAACAGCTTTGTGATAATATTGTTACAGCGACGCAACAGCCTAATTATAAGCTTCTTAAAGGGACACAACAGCTTAGTAATAATATTGTTACAGCGACACAACGGCATAATAAATAAGCTTGCTAAAGTGACTCAAAAACTTAATGATAATCTTCTTATAGTGACACAACAGCCTAATTATAAGCTCTTTAAAGTGACATAACAGCTTAATAAGAATCTTGTTACAGCGACATAACAGCCTAAAATAAGCTTGTTAAAGTGACCCAACAGATTAACTATAATCTAGTTAAAGATTCACCACAGCTTCGCGATAATCTTGTTACAGCGACACAACAGCCTAAAATAAGCTTGTTAAAGAGTCACAACAGCTGAACGATAATCTTATTACAGTGACACAACAGCTTAATGTTAAGCTTGTTGAAGAGACACAACAGCTTAATGATAATCTTGTTACAGAGACACAACAGCTTAATGATAATTTTGTTTATATGTATATACAATATTTTTTTAAAGATTGAATCGTGAAAGTAGACAAATATATTACAAAATGATAGTTACAATATTGTATATCGTAAGAGTATTACTGTCACACCAACATTCTCTCTCTCTCTCTCTCTCTCTCTCTCTCTCTCTCTCTCTCTCTCTCTCTCTCTCTCTCTCTCTCTCTCTCTCTCTCATAAATGATACAAATTATTAGTTTAAAAAGTATTATACTGATATGTTCTTTTCAAATAAGAGTACTTATATACCAAGTTCAAGGACATATAGCATACTATTATTATTATTATTATTATTATTATTATTATTATTATTATTATTATTATTATTATTATTGATATAATAAATAGCAGAAGCTTTAGCATGAAGTAGCACAACCAGTTTCATTCTTTCTATGTCTATTTGCGATACAAAGATAATGCATGTGGTTTCTTATATATATATATATATATATATATATATATATATATATATATATATATATATATATATATATATATATATATATATGTATGAGGGTTTTATAACTGGAAAAATGTAAATCTCGTAATATTAAAGTTAATATGACCAAATTTACTAAGTGTAGTCTCAAAATTGAATGTTATATCAATACAATCTGGACTCTGATTCAAAATATGGATGTTAAGCCTATTAGTTCTAGATGTTGAGAGAAAAGTTATCATAAGGCATCACATTCAATCACTACCGTAATGGCAGCCGACGAACAATGATGAACGGAATTTAGTTCCAGTCCGAGGAGGGCAAATCAAAAGGTAAATTGATAGGTCTATGTGTGATATCCGCGATCTGGTTTCGTTTATAGTTGGGCAAAGAAACAAGTTGCTGGGACCATTTTGAAGCTAATCAGCACCTAACGAGGTATGGACGTCGTTTATCTGCTGTGCAATTACCTACTCATGAATTTATTTTATTTGTGCTAGAAAAGGTCAACCACGGTTTAGCTCCCTTTATGACTGTTTTAACACCCCTACAGCTGAGAGAAAATTTCAAGTGACGGGTTTATATCCTTACTGGATATGTATTGACAGGACTCAAAACTGGAGTAAATGCTGTTTTGCTTTCTGGTTATCTCAGTGTCTACTAATGGAAAATAATATTGAGCTTATCTTAAAACATCCTCCAAACGAGGGTTGATTTAGTATTACTGGGCTTGACAATGAATAATGAACGTCGACGTTGCGAGAATCATTAAGGAATGTTTTTCTAATACACTAGAACATGTCATTAAGTGTACATGTATGTATATCGATATTTTGTGATATACCGTTTATGTATGTTAACTGATTGTAAAACATGTATACATCTGCGTGTATGTATTGAATGGTGTGTAATATAACGTGTATGTGCTTGTGTGTTGATGCAGTGTAATAGATCGTGGATATACCTTTATGTTTGATGCCGGTAAGCAATAAATCGTGTATACACCTGTGTGAATTTTGACTGTGTGTGATATATCGTGTATGTGTTTAAGTGTATGTTGACTGTGTGTAATAATTCGTGTGTGTGCTAATGTGTATCATGACTGTTTGTGATATACCGTGTATATACCACTGTGTATGTCAAATGTATGTTGATATGTTATTGAGTAGTAAATCAACCTTCGAATGACCAGAATTATATCATATATAACGCATATATACATGCGTGTATGTCGATTGTGTGTGATATACCGCACCGCGTATGCACCTTTGTATATGTCGAGTGTGTGCAATATACCGCATATATACATGTATCTTTGTCGATTGTGCGTGAGTGTGTTTACATTTGTATATATCGACTGTGTGTGATTTACCGTGTACGTACCTTTGTATATGTCGATTGTATGTGATATACCGTGAATATACCTATGTGTAAGTCGACTATGTGTAATATACCGAACAACGATGAAGGTGCAATGATGAAGATACTCATCTTTTTTTCATTTAGATCGCCACTTCTTACCAGGTTGGATCATTTTTCAGGTCTGTCAATGAAACATTATAATGTACCCATTATCAACTATCAGTCATTGGTTACCTATCATCAACTATCAGTCATTGGTTACCCATCATCAACTATCAGTCATCAGTTACCCATCCTCAACTATTAGTCATCAGTTACTCATCATCAACTATTAGTCATCAGTTACTCATCATCAACTATCAGTCATCAGTTACCGATCATCAATTATCAGTCATCAGTTACCTATCATCAACAAAATCCAGAATTGGTCATTTGAATATTTAACACAGTATTTAGAAGCCACACACATTTATGGAAACCACAAACATTTATGGAAACCACAAACATGTATTGAAACAACATACATGTACATCTGTGGTTAGCAAACCTAATTTGGCATCCAATAGTGCCTCACGTCCTTCATCCATCTAATAAAACTTGTAGGCCATTTACAAATTGAAATAATTAAATTTAGTATTGAGGAATGCAGTTTAAATCTAAAGCATAAAAATAGAGGCTGCTGCTAGTCCGATATCTTGTGGCAGTTTGAATTATCCCTCGCAGTCAAATTTCCCATAAACAGTAACGTGTGGTAAAAAAGTAAACGACAGACAAAATTCAATATGAGGACACATCGAAAGCAAACATTCATCAAAATCAAAAACTGCATTACTTGGGTGAAATATGCACAATAATTCAAATTAACTGCGAACTTGTGTTAAGGTCAATTTCAACGATCTAAAATTCTACTCCAGGATAATGCAATATCAGTTATATTTTCCTTCTTTCAGAAAGTTAATATATGTATTGGAATGTTATGTTGTCTGGGATATGACCATACTATGACCATAATGACATAATAACGCTATTGATATTAGAGACTCTACTAAATATTTTGATACTTTTGGGATGTCTAGTCCAGCAGCAAGGCCAAGTCTACTCACCGTTAAAAATAAAGTTAATTCTCTGCTCACCATCCAAGAAGCAAGGTCAAGTTTACTCACCACTAAAAACAAAGTTAATTTTCTGCTCACCAGACAAAAAACAAGGTCAAGTCTTCTCACCACTAAAACAAAGTTAATTTTCTGCTCACTAGACAAAAAGCAACGTTAAGTTTACTCACCACTAAAAACAAAGTTAATTCTCTGCTTACCATCCAAGAAGCAAGGTCAAGTCTAGTCACCACTAAACAAAGTTAATTTTCTGCTCACCATCCAAAAGCATGGTCAAGTCTACTCACCACTAAAACAAAGTTAATTTTCTGCTCACCAGACAAGAAGCAAGGTCAAGTTTACTCACCACTAAACAAAGTTCATTTTCTGCTCACCAGACAAAAAGCAAGGTCAAGTCTACTCACCACTAAAACAAAGTTAATTATCTGTTCACCAGCCACGAAGCAAGGTCAGGTCTACTCACTAGCCAGAAAACAAGGTTAAGTATACTCACCGGACAAAATGCAAGGTTAAGTCTACTGACCAGCCAGAGAGCAATGTTAAGTCTACTGACCATTAAAGATGTATTGTTATATCTACTGACAAGCATATAATTGCTCGTTAGGTCTATTTTATTCTCTGAAAATAGTATCGAAAACCATCGATAACTAAATTTATCCATTTATCATATTAAATAACTCAAATTGAAAACATTTACATTTTACTTCCTTTCTTTACATTATTATTAAAATAAATATCTAGTTTGTTTTACAGATTTCAGTCATTTATTACTTGTGGGTTTTGGTTGTTGTTTTTTTTTTTTCTTGAGCAATTATTACGTACAAGGCGATAACTCTGTCGATACTGCTTGCAAAATTTTGAACGAATGTGCCAACTCAATTCCATGAGCACGAAAGATCAACAACATCTGTTCAAACGTTTGGCTTATAGATACAACAACAGCACGCCGTAAAAATGATTTTACTTAGATAATTTGATTATAGAAGGATATGTTATAATGACACTCGAATTAAAATTATGTGCACTTTAGACCAAAAATATTTTAATTAAGCATTCATTTTGGATTGTAGATGGATTATAAAGTTCTCTTCCAGACACGTTCAGACATAGAGAGACACAAAATTAATCGATAATAACCTTAAGAAGCAGAAATATATAAAATATAGTGGGTGATATTTGACGAAAGTCATGACAATTATTCTATATTTGTTAACGTTATTTATTTATCACGAATAGTTCTTAATCATAGAATAAACATTAGGTGATTCTAAACGAATTCGCAAATAAACAGTTTAATGTCATGTAATGAGCAACTTGTCTGCAACCAACTGTCTTGTAAACTGTAAGAAATGTCGATTTAGTGTTTTTTTTTCTTATTTGTTTATCCAAGTACAACACTGTTATAGGATATTTCAGAAACATATAAAACTGCAATATCCATAAAACGTAGAAGTACTATATCATCCAGCATTTAACTCTAGGGAGCCAATCGAAACAGAGAGTGTGGAATTGATAGTCACGAAAAGATCAAATATGTATTATGTATTGTCTTACTATCGTATTCATCTGAAATACGATTCCCTAGTTCGCTATTTCCATCAGCATTCGTCAAAAATAGCTATATTAGTTTTTCGGTACTAGTAACTTTCTATTTTGTATGTAAATATTCGACTTAATATAATATAGAATTATCAACTGAATCATTTTGTAGTGAATTTAATAGAAAGTTTTTTTTTTAAATATAAAAACAGCTATTTATTTAGTTTTGTTTAACAGTCGAAAAGTCATCCTCATTCGACTGAACTAAAACTCTGTCTTTACGGTACGTGCAGTCAAGTTTATTATCTTAAGGTGTGCTTGACTGTTTCATACACTTAAATGACGTTTGCTACATTTTATACAAGATACTTTTATGAAAAATTTCAAGGTTCACATGTAGATCAGTGAAGTGCTGTAGACCGTTCGGTATATACTCAATTATAACAAAATTGTGGGGGCCCCGAGTGGCCAAGTGGTCTAATGTGCTCTCCGTTACGGATCACTGCTATCTCACCTCTGTCTGCGTGGGTTCGAGTCTAAGATTCGGCGAATGTGGATATGTGAGAAGCTTGATAGTAGCTTCTCGTGGGTCGTTGGTTTTTTTCCCGCGGATTTCCTGGTTTCTCCCTCCACCATTAACACTGGCCGCCATGTATAGCCTATCATATGCTGAAAAATGGCGTTAAGCTTAATAACAAAACTATCGTCAAATGCAGAAAACCCGTACATGTGGTCTGAAAGTGATTTTTGTATCAATAGATGATGAGAAGTTTTTTTTGTATTAAACGAGGTTGAGATGTCGGAGATTATTTTATCAAACGAGGAAATGGGGTCGTTTTCGTGGACAAATGGCATGACGTAAAATCAATTCGCAAACTACAGACAAAGATTCTTTGATTGGCTGTTGACAAGATCCTTTGAAGACAAACAAAGCATTTCCTTTTAGAAATAAACCGCGTTTCATTTCACAAATCCTAAACATTGAGAAAGTGGTGAAACATTTGTTGGTTTCCATTCAGTTGATTTTGTTATTAAGACCAAACATTCCAAGTTTCTCAATAGGCTGCATCATACATACATACATACATACATACATACATACATACATACATACATACATACATACATACATACATACATACATACATACATACATACATACATACATACATACATACATACATTGGCTAGTTAACAACTCCGATGGCCTAGTGGTTAGAGCATCTGCCTCGGATGCTGGAGGTCGCAGGTTCGATCCCAGGATGAGTCATAATAAGGATTTTTAAAAAATGGTACTAACAGCTGCCTCGCTTGAGGCTCAGCATTAAGAAGTTACGTGTTAGGACTGGTCGGCTTGGTGTCAGCATAATGTGACTGGGTGGGACATCATGCTACATGTCTGCAGCATGATGCCCCAGTGCTAGTTATCACTTTAAATTGTCACACTGCAGACATCGTAAAGATATGACTAAACACTGTTAAAGCTATATTAACAATACAAAAAAACACACACACATACACACACACACACAAATACAGACTGGTTGACTGCAATCTATAGCGCGAACCACTGCATGTATTTTACTTTTTTTTACTTATTTTACTTTTACTGTAGGATAAGCAATTTTAGCACTGATTAATGTGTTACTTTTTTATTTATTTTACTTTTACTGTAGGATAAGGAATTTTAGCACTGATTAATATGTCACTGAAAAAATTGTAATAACTATAAATGAGACTACGTGATAGAAAACATATGCTTCTGATTGCCACCGAACAACTAACGGCTAATTTTATGAAGATTGGAATCGTGTGCCCAGACCTGATTGTGAATCTTATCCCACACAAAATTCATTTGAAATGGATGGCGATAATCGTTTAAAAAAAACGGCGAACACAAAGGAGTCCGATTGTCATAGAAGTAAATGAAGATATAGTGTAGAAATCATAATGAAGTCGATAGATTTCTGGTGTACACGTTTTTTTTGGCCATTTAGTTTCGAATTTTTATTGCATTTATTTGAACTAAATACATTTTTCCCTTTTCGAAGTTTATTTTTTTGTAGACACGAAAATCAGTCATTTAAAACATGATAGCTGACAAGTTTTGCAAGCTATGCATAAATTATATCATTTATATGTGACGAAAAATTATATCTTTGTTTTTGATAAAATAGATCTATTGTAAGAAAGTGACACCAGACTATAAATATATCTTAACCTCCTATATAGGCTCAAGGTAAATATTGATTTACATTTTGAAAAGTCGTTTTGGACGCTGTGGAATATAAGTTCCATTGAACTCGTTAGAAGATGTAAGCCCATGCGTAAGTTCCATTGAACTAGAGGAAAAATCTACATATATATGTGGAAGAAACCATAAAAGAGACTAGAAACCGATGTTATAGCAGCACCCTTTGGTCTTTAGAATGAGCAAATTAGAAAGAGATATACAGAAAGAAAGTAGTGCAAGATTGTTGAAAATATGAAAATAAAGCAGATAGATAGATAGATAGATAGATAGATAGATAGATAGATAGATAGATAGATAGATAGATAGATAGATAGATAGATAGATAGATAGATAGATAGATAGATAGATAGATAGATAGATAGATAGATAGATGAACAGATAGATAGATAGATAGATAGATAGATCGATCGATCGATCGATCGATAGATAGATAGATAGATAGATAGATAGATAGATAGATAGATAGATAGATAGATAGATAGATAGATAGATAGATAGATAGATAGATAGATAGATAGATAGATAGATAGATAGATAGATAGATTAAAACCAGATCAATAATATGATCTTCATTTTCTGAATAATTAATCTTCTGAATAAAGTAATACAATTTCCTGTCTTTAACTGGCTTGTTTTAAATAATACGTTCCAATCAATAAGAACCGACATGAGACTACATCTTTATCAGGCGACAGAGCTGTCTCTCCCGGTGCGATGCTTGATAGAAGATCGATACATCTTTACTTAGTGTGAAATAGAAACAATTGAAAAAAGCCCAATATAATTCAATTCGGTACGCATCAAACGTTCCCAAGGATATATAATATATATAATACAGACAGATGATCATGAAACACCCACATATAATTAGAACTGATATAATTCGAATAAATGTTCATCGCAGGACCCCACACTGGATATAACACATGAATTTCTTACAACCAGAGTTTATTAATCGAGCGATTCTTCAGGTTAACTACGGGACTATGCAATTAGTAAATGTGTCCAAAACTACACTTATTTACAAAGCTAAAGTCTATATATATATATATATATATATATATATATATATATATATATATATATATATATATATATATATATATATATATATATATATATATATATATATATATATATAGCTTATGTCTTTACACTCATTCCGCATAGTCAAAGTGTGTTTCCAAACTCTCCTGACACGGTTCTTGTTTCACGTCTCTTTAAATTCATTGTCTAATATCCTTAAATAGCATTGCTGGGTACAATATTCGTTGGATATGTTCCGACCCAGGTTTGTCACAACGCTGCTAACATTGACATATCTATCCAGCATAATACTCCTTTATTGAGCATGAAGCAATGAATCCATGGGACCAATCTACACCATGGGTGTTATCTGATCCTTGGGATTTATTCCCTGGGTCACATCCTGGAGGCTATTGAGATCTCTAGGCTATTACTGCAAACACATAGAAACACAAACATGCACTCACGCACACATGCACATGTACATTTGCAGTGTTTGAAACATTAGTAGTGAAGGGGGATATCCCCCTTCACTACTAACATTCCCCTAAACAAAAAAACCCCCAGCCACCCCCAAAACATAATAAAACTTAACAATGGTAACAACTACGCTAGAACCAGGAAAGCCCCACCAAAAGCAGATGGTATATGACAAGTAAATGCACAACAATTAACACCAGTAAATTTCATTAACTGCATGCGATAATGACAAATTAATGCATTCAGTAATGCAGTGCAAATTAGAAAAGGTGCATTTGATATGTGCGTCTATACAGCTGTTTCTAACTGGTTTATACCCTTCAGTTCTTCACAGATATTTTCGGTTGTTTTTTTAATTTATGCCCGTGTATATCTCTCCACGAAGTATATATATATATATATATATATATATATATATATATATATATATATATATATATATATATATATATATATATATATATATATATATATATATATATATTCAGTTACAATATATAGTTAGTTACATTGCATTATCAGTCATGCTGTATAGCCAGTTACAATGTATAGTCAGTTACAATGTATATTCAATTACAATGTATAGCCAGTGACAATGTATAGTCAGTGGCAATGTACAGTCAGTTACATTGTATTGTCAATTACATTGTTTTGTCAGTTACAATGTAAAGCCAGTTAAAATGTATATTCAGTTACATTGTATAGCTAGTAAATATGTAATGTCAGTTACAATGTAAAAATGTAAAGTCACTTACAATGTACAGTCAGTTATATTGTATTATCAATTACATTTTATTTTCAGCTACAATGTATAACCAGTTATAAATGCATAGTCAGTTACAATGAAAAGTCAAATACAGTGTATAATCAGTTACGATATACAACCAGTCACAATGTATATTCAATTACAATGTATAGTCAGTTACGATGTATATATTATCAGTTGAAATGTATAGCCAGTTACAATTTATAATTATTTACAACGTAAATTAAATTACAATGTATAGTCAGTTACGAAGTGTATTCAGTTATAATGCATAAACAGTTATGACGTATGGTCAATAATAATGCATATTCATTACAGTGTATGGTCAGTTATAATGTATAAACAATTACTATGTACAGACAGTTACGATGCATGGTCAGTTATAATGTATATGCAGTTATGATGATGATGATATTCGTCCATCTGTGTCGATGAGGACCATTTAATGTCATTGAAATCACTGGATTGGATGAGGAAATGGCTGATCAGTCCAATCGGGGCCTGGAGGAGTCTGTTGCAGTGGTGACTTGAATATACAAGTTGCTGATTGAGACTTGTTGAACTGGTGTTCATGGATTTGCACAAAGCACGTTTTCAGATGCGTCCACCAGTCTTTTCTGTTCAAAGGCTGCTGCACCGGCATTGACTTGACTGCACCAAGCAACGACACTCTCTCAGCTTTCAAAGTCAATGCCAAAGTTCTTCTTCGATATTTCTTGCCTTGTTGTAGCTCTCCTTGGAACATCGTCTTGGGTAGACGTTCTTTCAGCATGAGGACAACATGGTCAGCCCATTGGAGGTTAGCGTGGCGGCCATACATAGACCAGATTTTGCAAGCATAGAGGATGTTGGGGAGAACAACCGATGCGTAGACTTGGAGTTTGGTGGCAAGCTTGATGCCTCTCCTATCCCAAACATTTGAGGAGAGTTTGCCAAACGCTACGCTGACTTTGGCAATCCTGGTGTTAACCCAATCGTCTATGCGAACTGCTTATTAGAGGGTACTGTTGAGGTATGTAAACCTGTCCACAGTTTTGAACATTTGGTCATTGACAGTGACGGATGGTTCCAGGTAATCTATTCCAGGAGCAAGGTGATGCTGGTGGAGACTCCGAAGTCGGTGAACGATGTGGAAAAGAGATCCATGCTCTGTTGCATGCCTGCCTCCGTGCTGGCGTTGAGGGCACAGTCATCTGCAAATAGGAAGTCGCCAATTTGCTCAACATTGGCTTTGGCTTGAAGCCTCCTCAGGTTGTGTAACCTTCCATCCGTATGGTATCGGAGACCAACTCCCACATCGCTGTTCCTGGAAACATCCATCGGTATGTCGGAGAATATGAGGCTGAAAAGAGGGGTGCGTAGACGCAACCTTGTTTCACACCATTCGTAACGAAAAAAGTTCCTAATAGTTACGAATGGTCCTGGACTCTAGCATGCATGCCATCATGAAATTGCTTCACCATTTCAACGAAGACTTCTGGACATCCAAATCTGGCCATGATCTTGCGAAAGGCCTTCCCGGCTGACAGTGTAGAATGCCTTAGTCAGGTCCACGAAGGTGTTATATAGCTTGACATTTTGTTCCTGACACTTTTCTTGCATCTACCTGAAAGCAAAAATCACCTTTCTGAAGTCACACTGACTTAGGCTTAGGCCCACCAGGCTTGTAGATCTCAGCTGGGTTGGAGTCTGCTCCTGGAGCTTTCCCACTAAACAGGAGTTCAATGTCTTTTGAGTTTTCAGGGCTGTTGGAGGGTCAGCCAATTTTTCGCTGATCTCCATCTGGGGTAGATGGTTTATAGCCTCATCGTTGATGGAAGCGAGTCTGTTAAGGACACCATCTAATTGTTCCACCCAACTAACCAATATCTTCTCCTTCTCGGTTATAAGAGTGCTGCCGTCAGAGATCATCACGTCACTATACAAACTCTTCATGTCGTGTCTGTCGGCAAAGGTCAGATTATCATCAGCCTTTCGGCTTAGCCACGTGTCCTGCATCTCACGCAGTTTCTTCTGCAAAGCTTGGAGGACTCTGCTGAAGGCATATTTCTATTCAGCCGAACTGGGATCGATTCTATACGCACGATGGAGACGATGCTTCTCCTCCAGCAGAGACTGTATTTCTTCATAATTCTTGCTAAACCAGTCTTGGTGCTTTCGCGTAGTGACGCCAAGGGATTCAGAAGCAGTAGAGTACACTAGTTATTTGACGGCCGTCCAGCATTGCTCTACGTCGTTGGTACCAAAGTCTGTAGTTTCCAGCTGGCATGTCAGATCTTCATGCAGCGCCTGCTCAGTTTTGCAGACTTTTAGCCAGGAAACGTTGAGGCGCTTTGGGATTTAACTTAAGTGCGGACGTAGTTCTTCTTTCTGATGTGTTAGCCTCTGCACAATGCAATAGAGTGCGTATATTACAAGCATCAAGAGTGAGGAAAACCTTTCGCATTTTCTTTGTGTTTCGACCGCAAGAATGTGATTCCTTCCAGCTGTGGTATGCTGTTTGGGTCAGTTGAAAGAGTCTTTTCTTAAAGCACCTTTTCATCTCCTGCCTCAGGCTACAGAGGTAAGCCACACTATCCTGAAGAGGTTTGCTTAGTTGTTCAGACGGCAGCCGAAATCCATTTCTGATTTAGGTCAGTGGAAGACGACCCTATGGCCTGAGGCGCCTGCGTGCAGGTCCGCCACAAAGGCTGCCAGTACATCCACACCTGACGCGTCGCAGCTCGCCCATCGCCGGAGAAGTTGGATACCGGTGATGACATAATTGACTTCCTCGTGAAATGGATTAAACTGAGGGAGAGTAGCGCAACGTCATTCCCACTCCCATGTCCAGGCTCCACTTTGTCCAGTAGCAAGACGTAGTCAAGACGACTGGAATAGAGATTGAAAGCAGCGCATGACAAAGGCATCCTTAGTGTCTGTCGTGATCTTAACACTCCACATTGCTTTGCTGGTTCCGCCTTCCTGCTCGTTGACCAGCTGGTGGTTCCTCCGCGCAGTCCATCTGGTTCAGTCTTTATATGGTATGGGTGACAGGCCCTAACTAACCGATGGTTTGATATCCGTCGGGTACCCTCGATCTGGTTTAGCCGGCTAGTAGCAGTTGTTGAGCAAGGTGTGACCACTGAACATGATAGAGCTTCTTGGAGTAACATGTGAGAGCTGAGCGCTAAGTTGGAACCAAAGATATCTTATTCAAAAAGAGTGTGAGCAGTCGCATTATAACTTTCTTATATCTAACCGAATGGTAGTGCAATAGATATAAACATGTATTGCATGTATCGCCATCAAAGCAAAAGAGGTGACTCTATCATCTCTATTTTCTTGTACATGAATTTCAATTCTTATATTCTCATAAACCCATTCGATGAAGTACTGTAGCAGCAACAACAGGAATAAGATCAGTAGTGGTAGTAGCAGTAGTAGCAGTAGTAGTAGTAGTAGTAGTAGTAGTAGTATTAGTATTAGTAGTAGTAGTTGTAGCAGTAGAAGCAGCATCAGTAGTAGTAGTTGTAGTAGTAGTAGTCGTAGTAGTAGAAGCAGCATCAGTAGTAGTATTGGATAATGAAGTATATGCATAATGTAGTGGACATAGAGTACAAATAGGTAAATTCTGATCAGAAGAAGAAGAAGAAGAAGAAGAAGAAGAAGAAGAAGAAGAAGAAGAAGAAGAAGAAGAAGAAGAAGAAGAAGAAGAAGTTTTTTGTATGGTTGAAATAATTATGATAAGGTATATATCTTCCGATCAGTGCAAAGAAAGTGTAATATCCTGAGTCAAACCTATAACTGTTCAAATTAATATAGAATATGACTTTATGCCAGTAAAAATGGACACGCAGAAGATAGTGCTCATATACTTCACACATTAATTCAGGAAACGTCACTCTTGGAATTATACATGAAGAAATACATCTCATTTTTCATGATGATATACCCAAGGAATCAAAACAAATATGTATATTATTACAGTAATTAAAAATGTAGATTCTTGCGAGTAAAATGAAAACGAAGATTGTTTTCTTTAACACCATGCAAGTTCCATAATTTCAAAACCTAACACAATAATGGGCCTTAGTTTCCTCAAGATAACAACTAGTTGTGTGTGTGTGTGTGTGTTCTCCTAACAATGTGCTGTAGTATGCAATACTTGATGTTAGGTTTTTCTTTTTGACTCTCGCTTGTATATAAAAGTCACTGGAAGTTGGTATATACCATATCTGAAATATCTTTTGCAACATTTTTTGGAAATACGGTTTCTATTGTTTCGGTCGCCTATCGTATTTTCCCATTTTGCATAATTTTAAATCTTCCACCAAACGTTCGTTTCTCTCCGTTTCTTTTCGTACTTTGCCAAAAGTTTCAAACAATGTTTCTCATAGTCTCGCCACCAGTAGCCATTGCAATTTTTATTTCGTCTATAATTTTGTCTTCTTCAAAACAGATCTTTTCCTCGAAAATTTTATTAAAATAAGTGTAAGTTGTCATTAAAATAAGTGTAAGTTGTCATTAAAATAAGTGTAAGTTGTCATTAAAATAGGTGTATGTTGTCAACATTGAAATAATTGTTGATATTATTCCTAAGTTACTGGGTCAGTATACCGTTTCGAATCATTGCTTACTGTTCCCGTGACATCCTAAATGTTGTTTCTAATCGAAGTAACTCGTGTGAATACTGTTATAACCGCTATCGTACCCTACTCCTTTCGTACCCTACGGTATTCGTACCCTTCCGTCTTCATACGTCTCCAATATAACCAATACTGAAGTTGTCGTTATGGAGCAGACACTGTGCATGCTAAAATGTTTAATTTTAATTTATTGTTTGCATGTGATGAGCTCAGTACTAGTGTATAACTTTCGCTGTAAACTTGTCGATATATCCATATTGTTTAAACAAACTCACAAATTGACAAGGAAAACCAAATGACAGAGGGCAATATTCATGAACTATATCCTGCGTCCTGTCAAGACTGGATCTGTGACCATGTAGGACAACTGGAATTCCTTTTAAAGGGCAATGCAAGAACAAATGCGATAACAAGGCAACATTCTTCGATGTAATTGTTAATTAGTAATTATTCTTTAATTAGAACCTTCTTAACATTTGAACTTTTTTGAGTTTTAGAGAGAAAAGTTTGATACAGAAGTCGGCACCGTTTTTACGTATACTATATAATAAATGTAATATTTCTACTTATATATGATATTTATATTCATATTATATACTAAGCAAAATATTTTTTACATATATTATATACTAAATATACTATTTATAGCCTCATTCATTAGGGATTATGTTTGCAAATGAAGTTTTATAAAATAAAAATTCGAACTTACTGTTGGATAGTAAAAAATTGTTTCAACGGCTAACAGAAAGGTTTTAAATGTGTAGAAAGTTTGTTATCAGACAATGGCATTAACGAAAAACATTGTGTATACAAAATAAATGAGAAGAGATGGATTGAAAGATGGATAATTAAGTAAATAACTACATACGTTATTAATTAAGTTACTAAAGCAATGAATATTGATACATATACCTTTTTAACAGAAAAGGCATAAGACGTGAATTTTATTCCTGCACGAAATTTTCTATTGCAGAGACCCTGCTTCCACGCTTGGTTTCCATCAAATATTTATTTAGATTTAATAGTAGGATAATAAACTACAATAGGATAGTTAAAAAAGATGGACTAAAACAAAAGGACAGTTCTTATATGAAATTGCACTCCATTGAAATGAATAATTTTTAACATCTCATGCAACATATTTCCCCACACTTAACCATGCACGAACATCGCGTTCAATGCGTTAGACTATATTCTTTTGAAGCCTAACATAAAAACATGCATTTCAGTAGTTTTATGAATGTTCCTGCCAACATCGTTATTCCATATTGGATAAGTATTTAACAAAACTATTGGTGATTTTTTTTCTAACTACAAAATTATTTATCTCTAGTCTGATATAGTCTTACGCAAAAATATTTTCAGTAAACACACGTACTGTGTGTCTTCGAGAATATGTCTTACTTCCTAAGACTTCAAAGTTGTATATAAAAACTTTCATAGAAAAATGAATAGTCTACTTGACAGAAAAATGAATAGTATATTTGACAGAAAAATGAATAGAAAAACGAAGAGTATATTTGAGAGAAAAACGAGTAGTCTCTTTGACAGAAAAATGAATAGTATTTTTTTTACAGAAAAATGAATAGCATATTTGACAGAAAAATAGTCTCTTTGAAAGGAAAATGAATAGCAGACTTGACAGAAACTTGATGGTCTATTTGACAGAAAAAAGAATATCATATTTGATAAAAAATTGAACAGCAGGAATTGACTGAAAACTGAGGAGTATATTTGACAGATAATTCATTAGCAGAATTTACAAATAATTTAGTAGCATTCTTTTGAAAAAAAAAATAGATTATAGCATTGCACAGAAAATTGAATAGCATCAGTGATAGAAAAATGAAAAGCAGAATTGATGGAAAATATTTGCAATTGTTTTCATTCAGTCCCAATATCTGAAAATTTGCTAAACATTAACAAATTTAGTAGACACATAAAAACTTAACACTTAACGTGAATAGCAAATGATCTGATAGCATCCAGAAATATCAAACACAAATATTTGCTACATTCGTTTTCTTAATAAACTATATATACACGTATTACTGTGTGATCGGAGAAAACTTGGCATAATACACTTACCCTTCTTCTCGGAGTCCCTCGAGAGGTTCCGCACATAATTTGAAAACAAATTTAACAGGTACTAGAAATTCCACCGCACAGGTCCAATATCTAATCTAGATACCTTGTACTACACACGTTGAACCAAACAGGTAGCATTTGAAAGATATTGGTAAATCCATGCCTGCGAGGTGCTTGAATACTTCGTCTCCCAACGCCAAAGCGCTAGTGTATGATTGACCAGAGTGTATTGGAACCGATATCAATTCTTTCACTATGAAAGGATTCTCTCCGATACTTTGTTCGACACAATCAACACGGGTTGGCGTTCAGGCGTGGAATATTTAACATGTGCGGAATACAGCGAAACAATAAGTGAGCGGCTGCACTTTTTTGTTAAGTTTTCTGTATTTTGTCACTTGCAACAATGCTTTTTATTTATATTTATCGAAGGTATGAAGATCTATTAATATAGGATCGAAATGGATGTTTTTTCCCCTTTAATTAATTCCTGTTATTCCAAAATATTTTAAGATTATTAGCTACACAGTAATATTGCTGTATTATATTTATTTTATGTGTGTGTTGAATACATTTTAAGGGATTTTATGTATACATTTATGTATAGATTTTATAGTTTACACACAGAGAGAGAGAGAGAGAGAGAGA
Source organism: Potamilus streckersoni (assembly GCA_016746295.1). Lineage (NCBI taxonomy): Eukaryota > Metazoa > Mollusca > Bivalvia > Unionida > Unionidae > Potamilus > Potamilus streckersoni. The sequence goes on from JAEAOA010001465.1 coordinate 1,308,501, forward strand.
GAGAGAGAGAGAGAGAGAGAGAGAGAGAGAGAGAGAGAGAGAGAGAGAGAGAGAGAGAGAGAGAGAGAGAGAGAGAGTTATAAATATACACCAGATAGAACGGAAAGTGCTTACCCTGGAGTCTATAGAAGAATGCTTGATAATAGTAAGCATAATTAATATTTTAATACAAATAATAATATCATACATGTTAGATAATTTTAATTCGTACTCTACGGAGATTAAAACGAAGTTCCTCGCTTAAACGGCTCCTATCACCTTGCCTGTACACACCTGCCTATATTCTAGCACGACTAATTACATGTCACAAAAAAATGATGCCATTCAGTCCACACGCGCATGACGACCCAATAATTAATTCTCATCTATCTACACAACCATTCCGGAATCTTATAAAATTAATCTAGGTATATAGGATTAATTATAGAGAATTATATATATACACCATATATTATTATTTGTTTTAAATATTAAATCTGCCTACTATTATCAAGTGTTCTCCTATATAATCCAAGGATAACACTTTCCGTTCGGGTTATTTTCTTGTGACCCGAGCCCAAACAGTTATTTGTATGAGTATAGTACGATTTTTTTAATATATATCATCTATGGCCCACGATCTTTACATTTTCGGTCGATGTTGTCCACTGTGTTGAAGATGTTCGACGATAATATTCTAAATTAAAATGCATAGGATTTATATGCGAACATGAAACAATATCCCCATTCCTAAACCAACAATTAAAAAACATCTATAAAATAACCAAGGCGATGTCTCAATTCACAACAAACGGAAAATCCAAGTTTTCTTGCTTATCGTAATGTATACACACTAAGGTAGTCTTAATGATACTTCGGTTTTGGATTTTGTCATTCAGGAAGATTTTGTCATTTAGACAAAATCATCTAAAAAGAGTGATCGACTCTGATCCAAATTGAATTTGTTTATGTTTCTAAATTATTTGCAAAGATAATACAATGGTCCTAACGATATTTTTGTATAGTGCCAGCAATGACACTTCCAGCAAACTTCGTAATGAATATATTGATCGTGAAAAGACATTTTACCAGCAGCTGCCAGCGTTTCTGCACCTGGTATTTTCCCATGTGTTACCTATGCAGATGAATTTCATATTTTTATGTGTATTAGGTGTGAACAAACTTTGATCAACGTATAGCAAGGTCTGTCATCTCACTACACGAATACAGATTATATACCTACCCTTTTCCTACAGGGAGATAACCTATGTGCTCATTATAAATAAATTTTTTAAACGGGTTAAATAATTCTCATTTTTGTTTTAGCTTTGTTAAGCAAAAGAAATAATAATAAATAATTAATAAATTTCACTTTAAATGAACACGCATGTAAGAATATATTTAACACCTGAGGGAAGTAATAGAACTTAAATTTTAGTATTCAAGTTGCTGTAAACAAATTCTGAAAAATGGGTCATTGCGATATTGTCTTAGATTATTCTTTTGAGGAAAAATTATTTCGGCTGCATATGTCTGGATATGGTACCACCACATGGGTTTGTTATGTCATGGGAAACAATATCATCATAAGAAAAATTGCGTAGAACTACAGGACAAGAAAAATGATAAAAAGTAAAACCAAGGGTATTGCGTAGGTGGTGCTCTACAGTTTCGTGTTTAGCGTAGGGCTAGAATTTTACAGAAAAAGAATTTCTCCGGGTTTCCTCACTGGTTGTACTGGCTATTTAAAAAAGACTTTGTATATCTTAGGTATTGTTCAAAGAACCGTTGATTTCCTTGATTGTGGTGTGTGATTGATGGGTGATTGGTGTAATATGGGTTAGAGAGTACACAGCTTAGCCTTACTTCAGATGTGCACCTTTCAAAAAAGTGCTAGTTCCATTTGCTCATTTTCACTTCCCGAACCTCAGAGGTAAATTGTAAAAAAAGAGCTGATACAATTTTTTCTTTTACATTTTATATATTTGGTAATTCATTCATTGCACTTTCAGAAGCTTGTATTGTCTAGTCTGGCAAAATTCATTTTCCCTATTTTAATAGCTGCTAATTATAGTGTACTTTAGACAAATTTCAGGTTGATTTTTGGAGCACAAGGGAGCAGTCATTTTAGTTAGCAGTGTGCTACAATAATTTACAATTTCCAAAAGTACGATATCTAAATAAATGTCAGCCACATTATTTGAAAGTAGTGTAGACGTATGCCAACATTCTCTCCAATGTGCATGTGTTAAATGCAAACAACTTCACGTTACATATTACACTCTCTAAAAAGAAAAGAATAACTGGTGCGCGCCACCTTTTTTGGTGGGGGGAAGGTTGGCGGTAAGTCTGTAACATAGATATAGAATCCATCGTATATACAAGCGTGGTTTAGATGTTAACTTACAGACGTATATGGGTCTTCTAACTGAGAGAACTTTATCCAAACACAAAGACTTTACGCAGTATATATGGAAGGCAAATCCGAAACAAAAAGAAATTTGTTGACGTCCTCTGTACAGTGTATTGTTCCAAATCTAACACTGCGAATATCTGATCACAAATACATGTGGGAATGTTTTTAAATCCAGTAATCCCATTTCACATGAAAATCGCATGACTTTTTTTTCGGTGCCACTGTGTTAAATTAAAATGAGATTATAATGGAATATAATTTTTATATGCCATATTTTACATATGCAATTTTTTTTGTAAAAGAAGCAGTCTACCCCTTGGCTGCACCTCCCTCCCCGATTTCTTTATCCCCAATCTTGACAAGGAAAAAAGTCAGAGAGTGTAACGGATGAATTATGGGTAGCAAAGACTTGAAAATTCGGCTTTTTTTATTTGTTTAGATGGTAGATGTGCAGAAAACCGAAAATGTCGTTCTTATTATGGTATAAAGTTTTCGTCTACAAACGGTGGTAGAAGCAAGAAAATTAGGTCACCAAAATAATTACAAGTTATCTACAAAATTAATTTATTACTTGATTTGTGACAGAAGAAATATTAGTGTGTTAATTTCCATATGAACGTATTTTCATTCCACGATATTTATGCTGCAACAATTATAGTTTGTTTTATTTTGGCAAGGGCATATGCAACATTCTGATATATGACATTCATACGTTTATAAGTATAAAATTGAAGTGACATCTACAAGAAAGCCATGAAATAGAACTATGAGCCCGTCAGCAGAACGGCAGTCTTTTATTATTCGACAATCCACTTCAAAGGAAATGATAGGGATCGTCCATTAATTATGTGAACAAAATGGGGGAGGGGGTTTGAAGAAGTTTCACAATAATTAACATGGGGACGGGGAATTCAAGATAAATTGACGTCAACAATTTTATATATATATATATATATATATATATATATATATATATATATATATATATATATATATATATATATATATATATATATATATATATATATATATATATATATATATATATATATATTACAATAAATTCAATAAATCAATAACACCAAATTAGTTGGCACGTTTGTATGGCACACGCTCGTCTGTCAACAGCCCACGAGTATAATTCTCAACCGGTTGAGGTCTTGCCAATGACGTCATAGTCTTGCATCATCATACTTTGTTTTTATTTAATGTAGATTGTAGACTGTAGATAAATTAACCACATGAAAACTCTTGTGGTTATTCATCTGACAGATTTATAAAAGAAGTTGTTACTAAATTAAAAGACTGCACTGATCCATATAAATCTAAATAGTATAGCTATTATGGGACTACTATCAAATAGCACCTATATTGTGCGCATAGATGATATATATATATATATATATATATATATATATATATATATATATATATATATATATATATATATATATATATATATATATATATATATATATATATATATATATATATATATATATATATAATTAATATATATCTGTATGTATGTATTGAAGTCCAAGAACTATCCCTCCAAGGATAGAATATAAAGTCTCGATTCTATCTCGAATTCAGTGTTATAGTATATTTGAAATCAGTTAAACAAGTAAAAAATGCATTAAAATTTATTTACAGACATTTCAATTTTGATAATTCTCTTTTTAGCATGAAAGATAGCCGTATACAATATTATTAGTTTGTAGGGGATGGAGGTAAATATTTTGACATAATTTTATTGTGGGGGTGTCACTGAATGTTTAACAGTTATTGACAAGGGAGAAGGGGTGTATGTAAAAAATTGCCTAAAATTGTTGACATAATGTAAGACCCCATAGTAAGCGTAACAAAAATTTGTGTTGTCCTAAATAAAACAATAATTATAAAAAATATGTCTGATTCCAGGTAAGTTTTGTTCTAATGGTGGAACATGCCTTAAATGTGAACTTTATTACGTTATCATCTGTCTTAAAAAGACAGATTTAAAATGTTGTGTAAACAAAAATGCTAAGAAACGATTTCATTTTTAAGCAACCGCATGCGTTCAGAGGCCAACATTTTAAAATTTAAAATTGCTACAAGCTATAATTTTCTGTAATAATTAAACATCATTTAAATAGTTTATTTGAAAAGTATTTTTTAATTTGGGGTTTGGTATATTCTAATGTCTTTAAATTTTGCACAATTGATGAGAGTATATCGACATATCAAGACAAGTTATACAGTGCCTAGAAAATTGCAGTAAGGTATATTCACTGAGACAGAAACACCACGTACGGCCGACAAGGCCTGGTCTTCACTGAGACAGAAACACCACGTACGGCCGACAAGGCCTGGTCTTCACTGAGACAGAAATACGATGGCGGCCGACAAGGCTTGGTCTTCACTGAGACAGAAACACCACGTACGGCCGACAAGGCCTGGTCTTCACTGAGACAGAAACACCACGTACGGACGACAAGGCTTGGTCTTCACTGATACAGAAACACCATGGCGGCCGACAAGGCTTGGTCTTCACTGAGACAGACACAACATGGCGGCCGGCAAGGCTTGGTCTTCAATGGAGCAAATGCACCATGGCGGCTAAGAAGGCCTGGTCTTCACTGAGACAAACACACAATGGCCTACGACAAGGCTCAGACTTCACTGAGACAAACAAACAATAATAATAATAATAATAATAATAATAATAATAATAATAATAATAATAATAATAATAATAAAAATAAAAATAATAATAATAATAAAAATAAAAATAATAATAATAATAATAATAATAATAATAATAATAATAATAATAATAATAATAATAATAATAATAATAATAATAATAATAATAATAATAATAATAATAATAATAATAATAAGGCTTGGTCTCAGCAGGTTCTAGACCTGCATTATTCTGGACCTGAATCTTCTAAATGCATGTAGCCAATTCAGGAAAAATAATAAAAGGTTTTGATTGATGTTTAAAGACTACGACCGATGTTTATAGTTTAAGAATTTCGACTGATATTCGTACTCAATGAGAAATGAGATCGTTTTAAATAGTCGAAAATTGGATAGAATACTTTGACTACATTTGGGCATATCATAAGCTAATCATACAGCTGAATTTTTAGAAGCGTAATAAATTATTGTACGTGAAAATTTTCCCCCAGAATCTTATCATCGCCAAAATATCATTTTGGAAGTTGGCATTCATATATCGGAGATGTTTGTTTTACCCTTCTTGATGAGTGTTTGGAATGCAACATGCTTTTCTTCACCTGTGAGAATACGAATAATTGCAAAGCAGCTCTTTGCCAAACTAAAGAACACGCTACAAATATCTGACGGCTATCAGAACTGGTACGACACAGTTAGATGACTAAACATGGAACAAACATCAATAAGGCTTTCAACATGGTACATCAATGCTACAGATAGTATTTATACGATCTGTATGCGGCTGGTCTTGGTCTTTCATTAAACAGTTTTGGCAAGAAACTAACTGGTCGTATTTGCTACCTTATTAACTAACATTCATCCTTAGGCCAGCATACTTAAAATTGGGGTAGGGATGGGGTGAATTTCTCAGATGTGACGTAACTTTTATGTTTCGAGTCAAATCTAAATATATAAGTCAAACCAAATTATTTCTTTCTTGGAATTTAACTAATACAAGTTATTTATTGCACCCAATACTGTAAGATATCAAGTATGAATGGAATCTAAAACAATTTAGGAATATGCCAAGTTCCATTACGTCACAGAAAAAAATATCACACTAGGACTTTAGTGAAAACAAGTAAATAGTTTAATTATGATCGTAAGACGTAATTACGCAATGAACATTAAAATCGAATGCCAGATTAATCTTATAAGATAAATTGCATATGTAAATTTGTACAGTGTAATAATTACATTATGAGGTATTTGCTATTGTTATGAAGTACATTATAGTAAATTACATTATGTTGTATTTCCTGTGTAATCATGTACATTAAAAATTTACATTATGTGGTATATCCCATGACAAATAAATTGATCACAAGATCATTTGAACAGTAAATAGCTAATTTTCTCGAATACGTTTATGCTATTTACTATCAGAGCAACATCTGCATCAGATTAGAACCGAAATAAAATTATATTATATTATATTATATTATATTATATTATATTATATTATATTATATTATATTATATTATATTATATTATATTATATTATATTATATTATATTATATTATATTATATTATATTATATTATATTATATAACATTACATTACATTACATTACATACATTACATACATTACATTACATTATGTTATGTTATGTTATGTTATGTTATGTTATGTTATGTTATGTTATGTTATGTTATGTTATGTTATGTTATTTCATGTCATGTCATGTCATGTCATGTCATGTCATGTCATGTCATGTCATGTCATGTCATGTTATGTTATGTTATGTTATGTTATGTTATGTTATGTTATGTTATGTACATATTATATTATATTATATTATATTATATTATATTATATTATATTATATTATATTATATTATATTATATTATATTATATTATATTATATTATATTATATTATATTATATTATATTATATTATATTATATTATATTATATATGTTATGTTATGTTATGTTATGTTATGTTATGTTATGTTATGTTATGTTATGTTATGTTATGTTATGTTATGTTATGTTATGTTATGTTATGTTATGTTATGTGATGTGATGTGATGTGATGTGATGTGATGTGATGTGATGTGATGTGATGTGATGTGATGTGATGTGATGTGATGTGATGTCATGTCATGTCATGTCATGTCATGTCATGTCATGTCATGTCATGCCATGCCATGCCATGCCATGCCATGCCATGTCACGCCATGTCATGTCATGTCATGTCATGTCATCTCATGTCATGCCATGCCATGCCATGCCATGCCATGTCATGTCATGTCATGTCATGTCATGTCATGTCATGTCATGTCATGTCATGTCATGTCATGTCATGTCATGTCATGTCATGTTACGTTACGTTACGTTATTTACTTTACATTACATTAATTTATATTATATTTTATAATATTATATTATATTATATTATATTATATTATATTATATTATATTATATTATATTATATTATATTATATTATATTATATTATATTATATTATATTATATTATATTATATTATATTATATTATATTATATTATATTATATTATATTATATTATATTGTATTAGGTTCAATACTGGATCCTATGAGACAAAGTAATACCAATGTCCCATATTTGTCAAACAATTAAATGCAAATACAATTAGCCAGCTATGTATAAACACAAATGTTTTTTCATGCTTTTTGTCTTACTAAATTGATTATCTGATTGCTTTTCCACATTTGGACTAGGAACGCGCGTGATGTGTCAGGAAAATAGGATTAATCTGTGTCGTAACTAAGAACGATGTTTACAAGTCATATTCAAGTTTCCAACCGTTTTGATTTTCCTTCGCTCTTACATGTGCTCTGGAATTATTCACTTAAATTAATATTAATCAATATAGCTTGATGGTCTGTATAGGTCATTGATATAATGTGTGCTAATTATTTTGACTGACATCAGATTAGAAATGAAAGGGATTTGTGGCGTGCAATACATGGTTGGTTTATTGAACACACATGCACGCACGCACACACATTATTATATAGTTACATAGGTACATAACCGATCCGTTGTCCGAGTGGTTAGAGCGTCTACCTCGGATGCGGGAGGTCGTGGGTTCGAACCCCGGCTGAGTCATTCCAAAGACTTACAAAAATGGTACTAACAGATGCCTCGCTTGGCGCTCAGCATTAGGAGGTTAGTGTTATGACTGGTTGGTCTGGTGTCCAGATAATGTGACTGGGTGTGACATCATGACACATGTATGCGGCATGATGGCCCAGTGCTAGACAACTTCAACTGTCACACTGCAGACATTGTAGCGATATGACTGTAAAACTGTGAAAACTACGTTAAAAATCTAAATCACACACATACATACATACATACATACATACATACATACATACATACATACATACATACATACATACATACATACATACATACATACATACATACATACATACATACATACATACGTATACATACATACATACATACATACATACATACATACATACATACATACATACATACATACATACATACGTACGTACGTACGTACGTACGTACGTTCATACATACATACATACATACATACATACATACATACATACATACATACATACATACATACATACATACATACATACATACATACATACATACATACATACATACATACATACATACATACATACATACATACATACATACATACATACATACATACATACATACATGCATACATATGTGTTGCATATTGGATTATTGAATGACTCTGGGGACTCCAGTGGCAGATCCCGAAAGCTTTACCCCACTCTCAGATAGTTACCGTATCGGCAGTTTTTGTGCCGAGCTAATGACTTTACACAGATACGTTTAGAAATATCTATAATTACGGACAGACGGACAGACGTACAGAAATACAGAGGTTATCTTACATCGGTTATTACAAGGAATGAGTAAAAAATATGAAGTTTGATTGATTGCCTTTTCTAGCGTAAAAATAATTTGTATTGTTTTTTTTAATAATATTTACTTTCTCTATTTGGCACTGCTATAAATAGAAAACATCTGACAAAAATAAATTCTGGCTTATGTAAAATGTTTAATAGCTTTCAAAGGTTTGTGTATCAATTACATTATCGATTTCATGATCTACATTGGCTACCAAAAAAAACCTTATCATGCACACATTGCTTGCTATAAAGCTATCCAGCACCGGTGGATGAATTCTAATTAACTAATAGGTTAATTAAAGAGATTATGTATTTTAACAAATATCCCTTTGTTTAGTTTATAAAATATCAGAGTTGACAGTTCATAATTTTGTAAGGAATTATCCACAGAAATGGTCAAGTAATTATAAAGAAGCCAAAGAACAGTATAAGAATGTGCTTACTGTACCAGTTTATTAACCCTAATTAAACCAGGGATGTTCCATATAAATGCGTCTTTGTACGAAGAACCAAATTACTTTCTGTAAAGTTAGTACAGTGCAGTATATTTAGGCTTAATAATTATAGGCTACTGCATTTGAATCAGAAAACACGAACGAGTTTTTCAGATGGATATACTGCACGACTTTGGGTTTTTATATTTCCATACAAATGCAGTAACCTATGCTCATTTTCTTATTCTACCTAAGGCTTAATTACATGAACAAAAATACACTGCAAGAAACAAAGTAACTGAATGAATGACGTATTCCAAACTAAATACAGATTCATCATTACACAACAACATTATTAGTGCGCACATAACTCCACCAAGATAGATTAGAACATGGTCGCGCTCTCGACATACGTTTCGAAAGAAAATAGCGTTTTAGTCTACTTGAAATTGGGAGTCATTTTGTAAATGAATGCGCACAGCAACAACTGTTCCATTTGAACTGGAATGAATAGAGTTTGGTATTTGTTGTCGATTTGACGAAAGTTTGTGATTATATTATCAGATTTCAGCAGTGTTTGTGTCTGTTCTACATGAAATACATGAAATACATCGGATTTCGGCAGCGAGAGAGAAGCATCTTGACATCTGTAAATGTGTTTCTCTTCTGTCATTCAATTTTTGTAATCATAATGTGGGAAAAATATGAAGTCTTTCAATAGCAATTATCAAAAGACGCTATGGAATTTAATGTTTATTTCATTTTGAGTGCAGTAAGGAGGACGTAATTGCACTTGGAATATGCTCGAAATTACAGCACAATTTCGAACTGTGATCAACCATGAGAACCCATGACATGGCTCATGTAATTCGGATTTGCAGAACTAAGAAATTACGTTTGAGGAAATTCAGGATGTAAAACTGTTTGAATACGTTTGGTCATTCTTATTACCAGCTGAAGCAGACAGTTTATACCTTGTTACTTTCATGCTATTTATAAGGACCCTGTCTAGCGTCTGTAGATAGCCTAAAATAAAAATATTTGTATCCAAAAAGTTAACGCGGAATGTGCCAAAACAGTTGATAAGTGGCAATCCATGAAACATCTGCTTTAGTTCATTCAGAAACAAATTGTTTACAATAGAAAGTAGTTCCTTTATTCACGTGAATGTAATATGAATTGAGCACGCAAGTACAATATTGAAAAATACTGAACGATTCTGACAATGTAAAGTTAACGGAGAAATAAATGAGCATACAATAATTATGTTTACGGCAATTCTTAAATGTAATAAGCTACTGTAAATTGAATACAGTATTTAAAGTTATTACATTTACGGTTTTGATTGGGTCGAAGATTAATGTAGTAAACAACGTAATTGTAATAATGGTAATGCAGTTTATATAACGTTACCTCGGTAACAAAGCTAAATGGATCCTATCACTTTCATTGTTTTCAGGAATAACTGCACATTCAAAAAGCTCTCGCATATGAGAAATTTTGGGTACATGTGTACTTATTACATTTATGGGAGTAGCAAGATACATTTTTAATTACATTTATGGGAGTAGTAAGATACGTTTTTGTTATATTTATGCGAGTTGTACGAAATGCTTTCATTACATCTATGGGAGTAGTAAGATACGTTTTAGTAATGTGAGTATCAAGATACGTTTTAATTGCACTTATGAGAGTAGTAAGATATATTTGTATTACATTTATGGAGTAGTAAGATAGGTTGTTATTTCATTTATGTCAGTAATAAGATACGTTTTTATGACATGTATGGAGTAGTAACTTATTTTTATTACATTCATGTGAGAAACAAAATACGTTTTAAGCACTATCGCTCAGTTTGTTGCTCCATTCATGGGTTTCGAAGCTGAGTCAAATTTTAATTCAAGTAAACATTACATCATGTGAATATGTGTCGTGTTTCTCTAAAAGGAGTACTGACATAATACTTGATTAACTAGTGAAACAAACATGACCATTGTTTACCGGTTCTATATGCAATGTAAATGAATCATTGAACCGTCTTTATGTTTTAGTAATTACGTATATAAGATAATTAGTACTTAGTATTAGGCATTCTTAGTAGTATTACCAGACTTGCAATTTATTCATCTCCAATGTCAGGATTAATTCATTTATTTAATTACTATTTGTCATAATTATTGTGCTCTTAACACTCATTAAATGGTATCTGGGTATATAATAGGTGTACGGAATTAGTGTGAAACATTCAAAGACAATATGATTTATTGGAATTACCGTGAATTCGTTTCAAGACATTCTGGGATTATTATATAGTAATTCTTTTGTATTGTTAATAAATTATTACAATACAGGTTATCATTTGGAATACTTTCGGAGCCCATTCAGATTACTCGAAACTACTGGAATTGAGAGAACATTTAGGATTATATAAATTCGTTCACTATATTGTAAGCTTCCATTTTTAATTCCTATTTTAGGGAAATAAATTCATATTTCAATCATACAAAACTTGTTGGTTTTATTCTTTCTTGTTACTTATTTTAAATCTTCTGATTTAAATCTACCTTAAGCCTACATCTAGCCTTTTTGATTGCTTTTCAGTCCCTGAGGCCTGTGCTAGACTTAGTACAGATATTATCTCTGAATATAATGTTTCATGGATTTTGACTTTCTTCTCCACTGGTATGAGATTTACAAGTACTGTTTACAAATATATGTAAAAAATGAGCGGGTCTTTTCATTTTTGCATCGAGGCAAGTCCTTTTCTAATAATTTCTTAAAGACTTATTTTTTTTGCGATAAATACATGCAGCAATATGGACTGGTGGCAACTGAGAAGTGTGGTGGGGTGAAGAAAATATGTATTTCCTGTAAAATGGAGACCGGAATTACCACTCAACAACCCCACCACATTGAAATAGTGCCTTAAGCAGTTATTCTCTTTTTATCGAATGAAGTTACTTTCGTAACTAATCATGTCCATAAATTTCTTTTAAGCTGCACTTTAACATTTTCGGACTTAATGGCGTTTCCTTCAAACTAAGTTTTATTTTCAATTTTACAACGTCATCAGCAAGCCTGGATTAACTAGAAAAAGTGTTGTATACCCCAAAATCATACCTTATTTTGATATTTGCAACACAGCAAACAGTCTAATTGCTTTCTAACTGCGCGATCAATGTTTTAGGTCATGAACTTTTTCTACCTGTTAGAATATTCCGAATAAAATAGTATCTGTTTCGCAAATAACTGAGTAATTTAATAACTTGGTAGCCGGGGACGTGAAAGAAATTGATCTAGCAAATATTTGCCCAGTATTTATCGGCTAGACGCAGAAGGTATATTCCCAGCTGAGTATGGATTCCCAGCCAGTGTATGGATTTCTTGCACTCTTAAAATTCTTTGCTACTTAAAATATAGTCCAACAAAGTTATTAACATCCATATCTTCGACACAGTGTCAATATATGATTTGATAACGAAATTTATCATGGTATCGGTGTTGTATCGCGGAGACGCTCCCATTTCGTCAATGAATAAAAATAAAAAAAGAGGTCAATATATGCGTATCAAGTCACTAAAATGGACGTGCGATAGTTAGACCGGACTTTCTTTTTGCTTTGTGCGTTTGTAAATCCCGTATAGAATTCAAGTTTAAAATCATAAACACCAGCTATACTTGGAGACATTTTGAAAATCATTAAAATTTACTAGAAAACTAGTAGTTCGGAGCAAAAGTAAATAAAATATTGTCCTGTTGCTTTTTTGTTGTCATTTTGTTTCCTGGTAAATAAATGCTCTTCATTTCCTTTACGGTTTGCCTTTTTGTCTGACGAGATGGCCTGGAAACTCTTTTATGAGTTTCTTTTTTAAATGATACATTTATTGTTTTAGGCTGACTTCAAATTTTCACCAAAAAAAATACTCCTGCAAATACCTATTATTTGAATAATTAGCAAAAATATATTTTGTGTTTAAATTCTAGTTCTTAGGGAAATACAAACTATTAATTTTTATGAAATGAAAAAATTATGAAATAAACATTTTTCAATTGTATCTGACGTGAACAATTATCAGGACCTACAATGGGTTTATCTAGGTAGCTAGCTAAGTATGGTTTAAATTTTACATTTCGTGTTAACCGTTTTCTCTGTTAGATCAGGTGGAATGAAACGAGTCAAAATTAAGAAATGAACTTGTGCCAATTGGTTTAAAATATATAAAAGACACACCTGAACTACTATTTTAAATAAGACTGATTTAAGACAACATGTACAGGAGACTAGTCTTATGATATTTAAATCTCGTGGTTTACGTAAACTTTATACGGCATTAGAAGCTAAGGTCAGTTCAAATTCACCGGGCTTATCTTGACTATGAAAAGTGTGCTTTTATAGTTTTTGCCTGGGGTAACAAGGTATATTTTTACATATAAATTGAGACGAACAGTCTGCGTTCTGTATTATATTCCTTCATGTACTCCAGTGTTTGAATGAGATGGTCACTTACAATTTGATGATTTCTGTAGAGTTAGGGAAGTTGACCTTTTCGATGGTTGTTTTATTTTTTGAAAGTTTTAACTGTTTCACATATCTTAAATTTAAGTGTTCATACTGTGACATGTTTAAGTATTAGTCTGATATATTTCAGAGTCATGTTTTTCACCTGTAATAAGTGTCATAGTACAATTTGTACTGTTTTTTGTTAAATATCAATATATCTTCTGGTTTCATTAAGAGTGAATTTCTACCACATTCGTGTACTTTAAGATCTGTTTAAATTTCTACATTTATGTGCAAGTAGAAAAAAAATTGAATATTTCGTTTTCCATCAATTCGTAAAATTTATGTTGCAAAATTAATTTAATTCATGATGCTATCTTCAGGACCATGATCTTTTTGAATGTGTCATACATGTAATATCCACGTCTTGCTCTAGCATATTTCAAGCAACATATATTACTGTGAAAATATATTTATATCCTGTAATGTACATTTTAAATCGTTGCATGTCAACAATAGCTGCTTGCCACCATCCTTGTGATTGATATACACTTTTGCAGAACAATGTTACTTCGCTTGCTTATGTAATGTGTACGCAGTGCCGGATTTATACAAAGGGAAGCACTAAGCATTGGGAAGCTATAGAGGACATGATTGGTATAAAATAAATTTGAGGGGCCCCTTCAGACTGAGTTCAGATGATGGGGCCCTCAGCTGTAGCTTGTTTGGCTTATGCCTATATCCAGTACTGTGTTTACGTACACTGTTCAGTGAGACGCTCTTGTAATTTACTGTATTATTTTTGTCACGTTAAATTTGTTCCAATAATTGATTATTATTTGATGTCTTAAAAAATATTATTTGTCACCTACATTTAAAAATGAAAATAGCAAAGACTACATAATTATTTGTATGTGTTGTCAAAAAGCCATGAGCACATTGATCGACTTCTCGAACCTTTAATTTCAACAATCTAAAGATGTTTTCAATCCTTTCAAACATATAGATGATATCAGATCTGAAAGAAAATGTTTCTTACTTTAAAATTAAAGTGGTTAGAGAGCCCGTCTCAGGTTCGGGAGGTCGCAGGTTCGAACGTTGGACTAGTTATGCAAAGACTTATAAATAGTGCTAACAGCTGCCTCGATAGGCACTCATCATTAAGAGGTTAGTGTTAGGACTGGTGGGCATGGTGTTAGCATAATGTAACTGGGTGGGATATCATGATACATTTTTGCAGCCTGATGCCCCAATTGCTTGACATCTCCATCAACTGCTACACTGCAGACAACGTAGTGATATGACTGCAAAATTGTTAAAGCTAAGTTAAAATATCAAATTACACACACACACAGACACACACAGACACACACACACGCACGCACGCACAAATACACCCACACACTCAATTAGAGATCATACCGTCACATATATATTCTTCTCGCATCTGTTCGCTTTAAATGAGTGGAAATATAAAGGGAGCTATTGCCACACACTCAAATTTTTCATGGGATCTCCTCGCTTTTTCAAGCATAACCAGTCATACCACGCAGGTTGTGAACCAATACTGGGATTTAATTGTGGTGTCTTCAATTGCAGGTTATATTTCTTCTGCCAAGCAAAACGATAGTACCTTGTGAAATAAAATAGTCCCGTTCCGAACTCTGACATCGCCAAGTGGCTGTTCACAACTGCAGCACAGTGAAGAAGCATTGATTCTTCTCGTTAGTTATCATTGCAAATCATATCTGCTGGTGGAATGTTTCAGATAACTGACTTCAGCTAGCATACTCTGTATGAAATGCTCGCCAGTTTCCTCCGCGATCAAATTTAAAGGCATGCAATGCAAATTGGTGACACAGACGATGCCGTGAGTTTACGCGCACTATACATGCTCCTGATATTTATTTCTTGTCGAAGGCTTATTCGGATGCTATCTGCACCAGCAATAGGAAGAAGCAGTGACTCAGAATTAGCGTATATGATGAAGTGAACAGTAGTCATATGCGAAACAGTCTCAAATTTGTATTGTTGTTATTTTGGTTTAAAGCCAATATTGAGCACATGATGGGATATAACTGACGGCCAGTATATCTGATGGACGAAGAATACTAAAAATATCCTAAGACGAATCTTCTACCCATGCGAGTTTACTGGTGAGCTTTCTCACAGACACAAATTAGTCGAGCCCGAGACTCAAACCCACACGGACAGTGGTGAGATGGTAATGATCGGTAAAGGCGACCGCTTTACACCACTTGGCCACCAGAGACCCAGGATTTTCAAATTTCGATATATTACTTTTTGTATGGCAAAGCCGACGTAGGCACAATCTTTGCCGAGCTCACAACAAAATTCTATAGCAAAAACATGGCGACCCTGTATGTAATAGTACTTCTAGCACTTCAAACGTTCTCGTCCTTCAGTTTAATTTAATTAGGTGAAAAATGATATTCTTTCCTCTTAAAAATAATATGTGCCATGTTGTCGAGGATAACTTTTGACTAGCAGAGCATGCACTATCCGAAAACTCAATTGTTTTGCATTATTGTACATGGAATCAAAAAATGGCAGGTTATTATGATATTTCTCATGAAATGTTTCCACTTATCATTCTTTAGAGTGCTGATAAGTTTTTCTATGACAAATGCTTCGTCTTTATTGAACGTCGAATTCTTATGAATTCTCTTTTTCGCATGCCAATTCTCAAACGTATGGTAATAAATTCGCCGCAGAGATCTACCACAGTTTCGATTGTTTGCGTAACAAGGATGTAAACATATTTCGGCTCCGTAACAAAAGCGCGCTGAAAAGGCGCGTTGACAAAAGCTCGCTGACAAACGCGTGCCGATATATGCCTGCAATGCAAAACAACCCCACAAAAGCACGCGCGACAAAACCGCGCAGGTATAAATTAAGTTAAAGTAAGCAATGTGTAGGGTTGAAGATATTGGTTGAATATTCGCTAGGGATCGCAAACAACATCAGTAATAAGCTCAGTAAATGTTTTTTGAAACAGTGGAACATGTTCAAATTACAATTATTTCTTATTTTTTGTAATATTTGGTCTTATATAGAATATAGGATAAATACTCAGAAAACTATTCTAAAAGTGATGTGTTTATATGAAATCGGAGTTTTAATTTTTCAAGCTGTGTGTTTTTATGTTATGTCTAAACAATATTATTTTTTTATTATCTACATCTTTGGCAGAATGCATGTCGGCGCGCTTTTGTCCTGGGGCGGTTTTGTCGGCGCGCTTTTATCGTGGTGCACTTGTGTCTGGCGCTCTTTTGTCGGGTCACCCATATTTCTGATATCGGCGCCTGTTTCATTTTTCAGGGGCAAGTTCCAAAATTGCTTGCTAAAGTCAGAAATATCGCCAGAAGCCGGTATTTTGACACCTTTGTTGTCTCTGGAATATACTTTTTAATGGTCATGAGATCTGCGGACCAAGTATTATCAATACCGTTAGCGAGTACTCCCGCCCAGCACTCTCTCTCTCTCTCTCAGTATTTTGTTGCAAGATCATGTTTTAAAATTGCCGATCGTTTATTTTCTGATCTGCATCATTTGTGGACAGCTGGTATGCAACAATAACATGTCATGGCAAATCACTACAAGTGAAAGTGACAATTTTCTAGTTAGCTAATACTTAGGCTGGCAGTTACGTTATGCCTTTGTTAACACGAATTTACTTAACATAAAGTTTCTTGATGGATCGTAACATAAGATTATCTAATGGAATGCATAACAATAAAATGCATCACCTTTGGCATACAGAAAGACAACATTGTAAGAATAAATGTCAGTTGCCCACACGATCTGTGCTCTGCATATAAGTGATGAAATCAGTTCGTTCCAAGGCCAATATCAGTAGCGAAGTCTCGTTTCAGCGATTTGCATTCATGAAGGTCTTCATAACCTTGCTTGAACATAATGCTAACTCTTGCATCCTGTGTATCATTATACCAAAACAAATTCGATGCTGAACCTCTCATGCGGTCTTCACTGATGAAAACTGAATATAAGACGGTACGTTCTGCAGGCAGATGGTTACTGATGTCCTCTACAGTCTGATTATTGAGCTGATACCTCTGTGTCCTGAATACGAAAGTACCAACCGTTGTTTGCCAAAGCTACGTTTGCCCCGTCTGCAAATTTCTTAGCAGTTGGCAAATATCATCTGACCTCTATAACATCTTAACGAGGGAGAAAGTATTCATCTTTATATCTTATATCAATACTTCTTGTGCCAACTTATCCATTTGATGTAAGTTCTTGCCCAAGTACTCCACGTAATCGTATTTTTCAGCAGATTCATAGTAGTAAATTTGTTCAAGGGCTCAAACTATTTGGGTCTACATCTTGACATTATGATTATGCACCTGAGTTATAAAGACTTTTAAGACCACATCCAATCAGATTATTTGACATGTTTGGCAATGATGTCAACCTCACATCAGGCTGATTGAATCTTTACATATTTTGGCCGTAGTAGTCGTTACGCACTTAGCTTCTTTTGTAGTTACAATTTCTTTGATAGCCTCTTACGTGAGCAGGAACAGGCGAAATCTTTTATATGATCTTTTTTCAACTGCTGATACCAAAACAACAACCAAGAGGTATATTGATTTATTTCTGGATTATATTGTTGTACTAAAGCAGCCATCTGACAACGGATTCTTGGCGGCAACGAAGCACGTCAATGACATTTGGCTATGCACAGGCTATATAAATATACTGATATAGGCTAGAAGGTGGTAGCTACTTTCCTATCATGTTTAGAGCCGCAAGTGGCTATAGGTATGCTAGGTATGTGGATGGCGTCCTCTGGCAGTCGTTTCTGATTACAGACATCCTCACGACCTCTCATGATCTAGAGAGTAATAGTAAGATTATTGGTTAAGCGATACAGCAATTAAATAGTACGCAGATACCTGTGATGACATTGTGGTCAGTTCTCCAACAACAACGAATAGGTATGCATCAGATTTGGTTAAGGGTGAATACGTGTGCTTTACTATTTCTTTCGGACTTTCAGAGACTTTCTGCTATGAGAGTCCAATAATAACTCAGGAGACTGAAGGCTTTAGAATTTTAAATAGGTAAATGCGTCAATACTTGAGGTTGACGGGCATGGACAAAAAAAAATTGGAATAAACATGGTGCGCCATTGGCAAAAATGACGTACCAAGAAAACAATATGTTGATTTTAAGCAAGTTTAAATATTTACTGAGTACCTCCTAGCTTCATCGTCATGCCAGAAACAAAAATGGTTTTCAGATAGTTGTCTCTTCAGTATAATCGACAGCGATCAATGCAATCTTTACGTATTTGCACACAACACAACTAATATACTTACTGGTAACGAATGGTTGACTGCTGATGTTTGGGCTAACTTCTGGACCCCCAAAAATGTCAAGCTACTGTCATCATATGGAGCTTGAAAATTGCTGACTGAATGTCTGGCATATTGGCGTCTAGAGGCATCAAATAACACGACGAATGTGACCATTCTTCATTCCATAACAATTACAGTAGGAAATTGCACAATCTGGCACAAAATGTTATAGATCTCAGGCTGTCTGATGCTTACGCAACATCAATGAACGCTGACCTTATTCACTTTCAGGTATTTACCCTTGATGGTATATTGTAGACAGTATAATATATATCTTGGCATAAATACTAAGAACTGCTCGAGCTAATATTTTTTTTTGAGGAGGCGAATGCTGAAACGGAATTTGGTTGCCTGTTTGCAGAATAATCTTATGAAGAAACATGAGCATAATTAAAAAATCCCAACTATTTGCGTTAATCCTGCTACGTTTTAGATGGGCATCAATGTTCTTGCGGCGTGTCTTGAACATATTGGACAGCTAACACTAGTCAAAACGTAGCTATTGATAATTAGATCCAAACTTACCTGTTGATAATTAGATCTTATTGTCTCTAATGCAAAATCAATTTTGTCTCAATTTTGATATTGCGATCTTCATTGTTTTGTTATAATCCTGAACGCGAGAAATATAATTGTAGGTGATCTTAACAATCATCCGTTGCAAGAGAGAAACTAGCTCACTCTCAGGATGCTTCTTGATGATATCTTCTATAGCGGCAGAAATACATTCAGTCTGGATTTTGAAGCTTGTGTTAACGTAGGTGTGTTCTCTATGCAAATCCTTCCACAAAAATAAAACAAAGGTAACTATACCTAAGTATTTTGGGGCTCAATAAGTGTTCCCCAAAGACTAGGTAAGGACAAGCAAACCAAGCTCTTTTACGGCATCGTCTTCATGCTATGCAAATGGCAGATACCAACTTTGAGCCCATCTACTATACTCGGCATAATCTGCATCATTCTGCTAACTTCTGTTTCATCTCATATGCTTTAACAAAGTTTTCAAACACAGCATTTAAATCCGTTGTTTATTTTGTATGATGTCTTCTATTCAGCTTACAAATATGGTAGGAGGATCGTGGTGGTTTTATTAGAAATACTAGTATTTGGTTGTATAAGCATGAAGAGATAATATTGTTGCAAATAGAGTACTAACCCTGCTAAATCTTTGCGTTCTTTGAACAGCTATGGAGCACATGAATTGCTAACATACTGTGTCCAGTCACTATTGTGCACGGCTATCGGATTTCAGATTTATCGAAATGTATTGTATGTGCAAAATCTTCCAACTTAATTGCTAACATTCTGTGTCCAGTCACTATTGTGCACGGCTATCGGATTTCAGATTTATCGAAATGTATTGTATGTGCAAAATCTTCCAACTTAATTGCTAACATACTGTGTCCAGTCACTATTGTGCACGGCTATTGGATTTCAGACTTTATCGAAATGTATTGCATGTGCAAAATCTTCCAACTTAATTGCTAACATACTGTGTCCAGTCACTATTGTGCACGGTTATTGGATTTCAGACTTTATCGAAATGTATTGTATGTGCAAAATCTTCCAACTTAATTGCTAACATACTGTGTCCAGTCACTATTGTGCACGGCTATTGGATTTCAGACTTTATCGAAATGTATTGTATGTGCAAAATCTTCCAACTTAATTGCTAACATACTGTGTCCAGTCACTATTGTGCACGGCTATCGGATTTCAGATTTATCGAAATGTATTGTATGTGCAAAATCTTCCAACTTAATTGCTAACATACTGTGTCCAGTCACTATTGTGCACGGCTATCGGATTTCAGATTTATCGAAATGTATTGTATGTGCAAAATCTTCCAACTTAATTGCTAACATACTGTGTCCAGTCACTATTGTGCACGGCTATTGGATTTCAGACTTTATCGAAATGTTTTGCATGTGCAAAATCTTTCAACTTAATGACGCCCGACTGAAATATCAAGACATTGTAGCTTAGCCAATGGGACACCTGATTGTTCAGAAACTATCTATGCAGGACTTCAGGCTTCATAACCAAGTAAGTTCTATACTACAATACAAAGTTTGTGGTTAGCGAAATGTACATGTTTTTTGTTGCTAACAATAGAATGTAGGCAGGGGAGGTAATGAGCGAATGTCATTTGAACTCGTTCTAGAGTCGTGAAAACGAAGAAACTGTGTGTATGGGATTTTAACAAACACCAAACTCCACGTACTAGTATTTTGCAAGGGCTCAAACTATTTGGGCATATATCCTGACAATATTATTATACAAAGACTTCTTAGACAACAACCAGTCAGATTATTTGACAACCACCAAACAACAAACTGTATATGGCCTTTTGAAAAACACCAGACTGTGAGATCATGTAAAGCAAACAACGTATAGCTAATTTGAACTCTTTGTAATTCTACTTTTCGCCAAGCTGATCCAAAATAAAAATGATTGAATTTTCAATATCTTGAAATTCTTAACTATGGTGGAGCATTATGGGAGTTCTAAAAGTTACAAGAGTGGTTTATTAATTTTCGTCAGCATGCCTGATACAACAGCGCATGAGCATAGCTTTTATGCCTTGTCCACCATGTTTTATACTGGAAATTATCATATGTTCCTAATGCGGCAATGTACGTTATACTGGACTTTTTAGTGACCAGTGAATGTGGTCCACGTCTATCTCACGCATGTACTAAAATTGAATTATTGATTTAGAAAAGAATTAAGAAGGAAATATTAATTTAACTCAATAACTCTGATAAAGAAGCATTACTTGTTTCAATGCAATGTATGTCGTATGTACAAAGTCATTGATACGTGGTAAATTGTGTGTGTGTGTGTGTGTGTGTGTGTGTGTGTGTGTGAGAGAGAGAGAGAGAGAGAGAGAGAGAGAGAGAGAGAGAAAGAGAGAGAGAGAGAGAGAGAGTTACAAACAACCGTCATTGTAATTAAACAGCAAAATATTGCCTTAAAAGGGATAGCGATACATAAAAAGAGTTGAAGATCGTTTATTTTGAATATAGAACTCAAATATAGTTATGCGTCATCACACTGCTTTCATAGCAATTTATTTTACTCTACATTGTTTGAGACGGCATCTCGAAATATTTGCTATTAGTTCCGCAAATTTCTAGATATATGTTTATCTTCATATGTAAGTTTTCACTATTTTGTAGCCATCAATTATTGACCAATTGCTTCAAACGAACGACAAATTGGGCAAGTAAATATACAACAGATAATATCTTTTTAGAAGATACACCCTTAATTTCACAATGTTTTTTTCATCTGCTACGAATTCAGACAGACAGAATGCTTCCCAATCAAATTTTCAAGCAGGGAATTTATCATTCTGCCAGACTGTTTTTCAAAACTAAAATCCAGCTCCAAACTATCACGCGGAGCCAAGTGTTAGATCAAGACGTAACGCCAAGGAAAAACAAAATGGCTTTATAATTATTTTAAAATGTCTGTACGGCTTGTATGGAAAAGGAATGCAGACAAATCAAGGTCATCACTCAAGACTTTATATTTTCGGGTTGAATGATAAAAAAACTACACAAATACTTGATATCATCGGTGTTTGAAGAGTACGAAAATGAATCAATTGCATATTTACCTCCTTTGATAATTTAGGGCCATGTTTAGCATCAAAGATCTCTATTCTTTATTGCAAATGCCAGTTTAGAATTTACGATATTTTTTATTCAGTCGAGAAACATCTGTCATTTGTACTTTTACAGTCAGATAGGATCAATCGCATACATTCGAAGTTATTTGAACATTAGAGATATATCCCTTAATGCTTCGAAATTTCTCAATTTTTTATCTGTACTACTTTAAACAAGATCAATTATATGCTAAAAAATATTCTCTGGTATTACTGATAAAATTTTCAAAAGTCGCTGCTGGTATAATTGATTGAATACATCAAAGTCGAAGCTAGTATAATTAATTGAATTCTGAATATATATATATATATATATATATATATATATATATATATATATATATATATATATATATATATATATATATATATATATATATATATATATATATATATATATATATATATATATATATATATATATATATATATATATATATATGAAAATTATATCATTCCTTTATAATTCTGTCTACTGCACACAATTATCTCGTAGTTTAATCAAATAAAGCTAATTCATTCTAAGTACGCGCAGTAAATTTGGCTACTAAACGTGCAAAATTGTAATCTTGACGATGATTAAGCATTCCTTATTTTAAATATTCTTTGCGTAAATGAGTTTAAACAAATACCTTCCATCCAATGGTTTGTCTCTGGAATGTAAAATATTGCCACAGCTAGCTTAATATTGAATTATTTTGATATTACAAATGGCGCATTTATTGGTGCATAAAGTTTAGGGGCTAGTTTGACATGGTATTATCAGTCAATTATAAACTAAAACATCTGCTAGGAAAAGAAACACAAGCAATGCAATATTTATAAACTGTATTTGAAGAGGCAATAGCTGCAGGCTTTAGAACGGCTGGTAATAAGCTAGATGGCATGGTTTGTCGTGCTGTTGTTAGGTTTTAACTGTCTGGTCATAGACATGATTCCATAGTTTGTCCTACTGCTGCCATGTTTTATCTCTTTGGTCATAGGCTTTATGCTGTTTTGTCATCTGCTTATCATGTTTTAGCTTTCTGGTCATAGACTTGATGTCATGGTCTTGTCATCTGGATGTCAGGGTTGAGCTCTCTGGTCGTAGACTTGATGTCATGGTCTGTCGTACAGTTGTCAGGTTTTATCTCTCTGGTCATATATTTGATGCCATGGTCTGTCATCTGGTTGTCAGGTTTAGCTCTGGTCATAAGCTTGATGTCATGGTCTTTTATGTGGTTGTCAGGTTTTATGTCCCTGGCGATAAACCAGATGCCATGGTCTGTCATCTTTTTGTCAGATTTTGCGTCTAAGACCCTCTTTATTTTCATAATTTCTACAAATGCGTCTTTGTTACATTTTACGCCCGCGATAATCAACTCCCATAAATGTTTAATATGGACTAATAAACAATACACAGAGGATATGAACGGTATCCATCCCATATTGGATTATAAATTGCCAATAATTAAATGCTAGGATGATCCAATTGTACTGGAGCTTTTTATGAATAAAAATGTAATGCTGTAAGACAGGTTTTGATGCTATAGGACATGTTTCAATGAGGACATGTTTTGATGCTGTAGGATATGTTCTGATGATGTAGGACATGTTTCGATGAGGACATGTTTCTATGCCATAGAACATGTTTCAATGTTGTATGACATATATCGATATATCAATATTTAGGCTACTGATGACACATTTTAGCATTTTTAAGAAATGTTTCAATGCTTGGAATGTACATATACAAATGACAAAGTATATCAACATCCTTACCAACGTTGTCGATGTCTGTAGTTAACATCTTTCGATGTCATCCTTTGGCAACATATTTTAAACTATTTACCATAAACAAATTTATTTCAGTGCTGATATATCCAGATAAACAGGTATTCGTTTTTAACTTGCTTTGAAGCGGGAAAATCACCTGTAGCCAACAGCTGATCAAACCAGTATTTCGTTGCTTCCTTATCTGCTAGGAAGTGCATATTTTGAATTCAAACAAAGAAATACAAATTTTCCATGGAATAATCTTTCTAGCAGAATGTTTTTGCTTCTTCTAATACTACATGCAGCTGGTGCTTTTCAAGCTGAAGAAGCTACATGTTTCTGAAAAGAAATGGAATCAAAGTTTATCCAAGGGAAACATTTTGCCAAACAAGAGCAGATAAACAAAATGAAACAAAAACATGATAAAATTCAGCATTTCCGAACGCTTCGAAGAATATCGTCTTTAGATGCTTGCCTCCATCAACTCTTTGCGGTAACTCATTATAATTCACTTCTTTCTAATGATGTCCTTATCGTAATTGGTAATAACCCATTCTTCCCTGATTTATAATTCAATCCCTTCTTCACTTTGTGTTCTAGTCGCCGATTCATTATTTGATTTTTTTCTGCTTTATTCAAAACTATTAGAAAAGGAATGATGCAGGTTTCTTGTTACACATATTATTTTCCGTTAACAGTGACACCCACTTAATCAACTATAATGAAGTTTATCGATTGGTTTGGAAAACTCAAAAAAGGTGACTATAATAAAACCCATGTGTCTCCTTTTAACTGTACTTCCGGCATAACAAGTCCAGCATAACTGAAAACTGCAAAAATGTTTGTCCCATAACCTAAAATTCCAATCTTTTGCAGATATGTTCTCCATTTATTGATTGTTAAAGTCGGTTTTTTGTTTTTATTATCTACGAGACTTTATGAAATAGGCAGTATATGACATTATATTGTGCAAAAGAGGCAAAAAGCGTGGACTTTATTATATATATATCACATGTTCTTTTATGACAAGTAGTGAACTTTTCGGAAGCCAGATCGTTATGTAGTTGTCATGGTCTACAGTTTTTCTTGATGGGCTAGTTTTCTTAATTAAGTTTTTCTTGATACAATTTTTTCTTGATGGGCAACATCTTTTCTTGAGAACATAAAGCTTAAAAGAAAAGATCAGCTGAAATTTTGCTTTCATAAGCGCTAAACTGTCTATTTGTAGCGTATTCAGCGCATAACTATGTGTATTTGTACGAGATATATAATGACTGACACTGAGACGATCAAGTCGATAAAGTAATTCGTCAACCCACTGTTATATTCGGCTTATTCAATTTCAAAGCTTTCAAGCGATCCCTATGATAGCCCTGATGCATTCCGTATATACCCTTATGATCTGTCATGTTTCAGTTTCCACGTTTCTTTTAGACAGTGAATATTTATTAGGTCTACCCATCGCTCACTTTGCACGTGTTGCTATGTCTTCCATGATCGAAATTACTAATGAACACAGCGGGAGAACGAGAAAAAGGGAAGGGGTGTTAATATTTCTGAAGTATTATCATCATCAAACAAATTTTAAAAATTCAGGGCTAAGCCAAATGCTAGTTAGCTCTTACTACTGACTTGTATGATTGCTGGTATTAGGATATTTCGTTTTGTCAAATACGGTAGCTGAGACAGTGCTATTGTTGCATTTTTGTCCCTTTTCTGTTCTATTTCATGATTTTGTATTATCCTGAATTTGAATAATCTGATGTAATCTCTGTTGAAGGAGAAATAAAGTCTACATACATACATACATACATACATACATACATACATACATACATACATACATACATACATACATACATACATACATACATACATGCATGCATGCATGCATGCATGCATGCATGCATGCATGCATGCATGCATGCATACATACATACATACATACATACATACATACATACATACATACATACATACATACATACATACATACATACATACATACATACATACATACATACATACATACATACATAGCGTGCATACATACATACATACATACATACATACATACATACATACATACATACATACATACATACATACATACATACATACATACATACATACATACATACATACATACATACATACATACATACATACATACATACATACATACATACATGCATGCATGCATACAGTCAAATATAAATACATATATACAGTAAATATCCTTCTAACATTATGACTTTATCTTTTACCATGTGCAAACTATTTTGTTTTAAAATTACAGAATATTTTTTTCCAAATCTACACGAAATTTAAGCGATTGTGAAACTATCAGATGTATGGGAAACCACATATCTTAATTTATGTAATTTCGTAACTGCTGTCATAAGGAAGCTGACCCAAGGTAGTACAGGAACTATATTTTGGAATAATTAATTTTATTTCCTTTCGTTAGTGTATTGTTTTATAGTGGCTCTTACAGCGTATGTTCTCAATCATGATACATCTGCTTTTGCAATTAAATCTTAAAGAGCTCTCTGTTTAATGTCAAAACCATACAAGTTCTGCACGAAAATGACTTTTGCCACTGTTTTAAATTAGAAGAATATATGCAATTTTTCACAGATGTTGCATCTCAACAAGTCTTCTCTTTGCCATCAGATGTTTATTTGCAAGAAGGTCAGACATAAAATCTACTATGTTTTTTTCAACTTCCCTTGAATAAACAGGCTTTTGATACTAGAAGGTTAGGCCGACGCTAGGCTGATATTTTGCCCTGAAAAGCCTACCTGTAGGTGCATGCAATTTAACCTGTCTTGGTTCACACTTTGGCCAATTTAACTTGCAATTGCAAACGTTGTATCGGTACGAGGCCAAATGATAGACCTTGACATTACAAACCGGAAAAAATACATTTCTTTACGGTTTAATCTTTCCTATAAAATAGCAATATCTTCTATACCATTTAAGCTTCCCTATCCAATCGTAGACATCGTAATATCATTTAAGCTCCCTATAAAATCGTAGACATTTCTATAATATTTAGGATTCACTATAAATTCGTAGACATTTCTATATTATTTAGGATTCCTTATAAATTCGTAGAAATTTCTATACTATTCATGATTTCCTATAAAATCGTAGACATTTCTATAATATTTAGGATTCACTATAAATTCGTAGACATTTCATTAATATTTATGATTCCCTATAAATTCGTAGACATTTCTATACTATTTAGGATTCCTTATAAATTCGTAGACATTTCTATACTATTTATGATTTCCTATAAAATCGTAGACATTTCTATACTATTTAGGATTCCCTATAAATTCGTAGACATTTCTATACTATTTATGATTTCCTATAAAATCGTAGACATTTCTATAATATTTAGGATTCCCTATAAATTCGTAGACATTTCTATACTATTTAGGACTCCTTATAAAATCATAAGCATCTCAGTACCATTTAAACTTCACTATAAATAGTTGACATCTCTATATCAATTAAGCTTCCTTATAAAATACCTTTTTCTTTTTCAAAGATGAACTTTTCTAAATTATCACTATTGATAACATGAAATGAAAAAAAAAAAACAATAAAATTCATATTCTACATAAAAATATATAATAAAAAAATTATCGTCAAAGCCATTATTTGTAAGCTTATCGCAAGGAATATAAGCTCCAGATAGAGGCTGTCTATATTGCTATATGTATCCGTATGATAAAATAGGGTACACAGTTGCTATCATTATTCCCATGACTATCTGTATGATAAACTAGGAACTACAGAGGCCTGTCTGTATTCCTGTGTTTTTCTGTATGATAAAGTAGGAACCATAGAGGATGTCTGTATCGGAATTCCAATGTCTATCCGTATGATAAAGTAAGAACCATAGAGGATGTCTGTATAGGAATCCCCATGTCTTTCTGTATAATAAAGTAGGAACCATAGAGGATGTCTGTATAGGAATTCCCATGAAGTTCTGTATAATAAAGTAGGAACCATATAGGATGTCTGTATAGGAATCCCCATGTCTTTCTGTATAATAAAGTATGAACGATAGAGGATGTCTGTATAGAAATTTCTATGTCTATCTGTATGATAAAGTAGAAACCATAGAGGATGTCTGTATAGGAAGTCCCATGAAGTTCTGTATAATAAAGTAGGAACCATAGAGGATGTCTGTATAGGAATTTCCATGAAGTTCTGTATAATAAAGTAGAAGCCATAGAGGATGTTTGTATAGGAATTTCCATGTCTATCTGTATGATAAAGTACAAACCATAGAGTATGTCTGTATAGGAATTCCCATGAAGTTCTGTATAATAAAGTAGGAACCATAGAGGATGTCTGTATAGGAATTCCCATGTCTATCTGTATGATAAAGTAGAAACCATAGAGGATGTCTGTATAGGAATTCATACTTTTATCTGTATGATAAAGTAGGAACCATAGAGGATGTCTGTATAGGAATTCATACGTCTATCTGTATAATAAAGTAGGAACTATATAAGATATCTGTATAGGCATTTTCATGTCTATATGTATTATAATAGATTGGAAACAACCAAGAATACAAAAGTATATGTGGATATGCAATTATTAAGCCTAATTCTTATTCCTTGAATATAAACATATAAATATCTTCCTGTGAACATATGTGTTGAACTATGTAAGGTTAAACAAGTAAGTAAATAAGTGGGACGTAAATAATAATATGCATATACATTAGTATGTATACAGCAATATGCATTAAACGATATGTATACAAGGACATGCATACATCAATATCCATACAACAATATCAATTCAACAATACGCATAAAACAATATGCACACAATGACATGTACACATCAATATTCATACAACAATATGCATGCAACAATATGCATTCATCAATATGCATGCTTATATCAACAAGCATTCAACAATATGCTTACATTTATATGCGTACATCAATATGCATACAATAATATGCGTAAATTTATATGGGTACAACAATATGCATACATCGCAAAATGCCCACTGAAAGTATTTCTTACAACTTTCTTGGCCTATATAGATAGAAGGATCAAGTTAAATTATATATCTCTTTGTCTACATAAAATGTACACCTTTCTAAAGTCTGAATATGTGAATATGAAATATACCGTTATTTGGGTCTTTAAGCTATTAGTAATACTTCCATGTTTTCATGATCACAAATAGTTAAATGAAGGGGCTTTTAAAATAGCAAGCAAGTGAGGAAGAGGTGAAAACATTTGTTATGGTGTCCTAAGATTTGTATACAACAAAAATTATTAACATTCTTAAAATACTTTGCTTATTGATGAAAGATAACGGATACAAAGAAAGTATTATGTTATCGATTTACAGTATGTTATCAATTACAACCCAAACTACGTGGCTAATTTCATGTAAACACAAGAAGCACACAATGTTCAGATTTATAGAGTAGTTATTTTTTATACCAATTAGTTACATAAAATTTTCGCATGCTCAGGATCAGTGCAGTACCGTTACAATAATCCTTAACACATTGCTGAAAATAAGTAATACAAGCAAAGGAGACTTAGGCAAACCCAATAAGTCTCAAAACAGGAAAGCAAAGAAACTACATCAAGGATACGAAAACGACAAGTGAGATATTGCATAACACTGAAGTTTAGGACTGATAATAATACTGTAAGACCAAGCGGATGACAATGAAGAACCAGTAATGATACTGTAGGATCAATAGGATGATACTGTAGGACCAGTAATGATACTGTAGGACCATGAGGATCATACTGTAGGACCAGTAATGATAATGTAGGACCAAGAGGATGATACTATAGGACCAAGAGGAAGATACCATAGCACCAATAGGATGATACTGTAGGACCAAGAGGATGATACTGTAGGACCAGTAATGATACTGTGGAACCAAAACGATGCTAATGTAAGACTAGTAATGATACTGTAGGACCAGTAATGATACTCTAGGACCAAGAGGTTGATACTGTAGGACCAAGAGGATGATGCTGTAGAACCAATAATGATACTATAGGACCAAATGGATGATACTGTAGGACCAGTAATGGTACTGTAGGACCAATAGGATAATACTGTAGACCACGACGGTGATACTGTAGGATCACGAGGATGATACTGTAGGACCAGTAAAGATACTGTAGGACCAAGAGGATGACACTGTAGGACCAGGAGGATTATACTTTAGGACCAGGAGGATGATACTGTAGGACCAGGAGGATGATACTATTGGACCAGGAGCATGATACTGTAGGACCAAGAGGATAATATTGTAGGACAAATAATGATACTGTTGGACCAATAGGATGATACTATAGGACCAAGAGGATAAGAGGATGACACTGTATGACCAGGAGGATGATACTGTAGGACCATGAGGATGATACTGTAGGACCAAGAGGATGATAATGTAGGACCAGTAATTAGACTGTACGACCACGAGGATGATAACGTACGACAGGTAATGATACTGTAGGACTAATAGTATGATAGTGTAGGACCAAGAGGATGATACTGTAGAACCAGGAGGATGATACTGTAGGACCAGGAGGATGATAATGTAGGACTATTAATGACACTGTAGGACCACGAGGACGAGGATGATACTGTAGGACCAGGAGTGTGATACTGTAGGACAAGGAGGATGATATTGTAGGACCAGGAGGATGATACTGTAGGACCAAGAGGATGATAATGTAGGACCAGCAATGATACTGTAGGACCAATATGATGCTACTGTAGGACCAAGAGGATGATACTGTAGGACCAAGACGATGATAATGCAGGACAGGTAATGATACTGTAGGACAGCTAATGATACTGTAGGACCAAGAGAATGATACTGTAGGACCAAGAGGAAGATACTGAAGGACCAAGAGGATGATACTGTAGGACCAGGAGGATGATACTGTAGGACCAAGATGATGATAATGTAGGGCGAGTAATGATACTGTAGGACCAAGAGGATGATACTGTAGGACCAAGAGGATGATACTGTAGGACCAGGAAGATGATGCTATAGGACCAAGATGATGATAATGTAGGACGAGTAATGATACTGTAGGACCAAGAGGATGATGCTATAGGACCAAGAGGATGATACTGTAGGACCAGGAAGATGATGCTATAGGACCAAGAGGATGATACTGTAGGACCAGTAATAATACTATAGTACCAAGAGGATAATAGAACAGTAGTATGTGATAAGACAACACGATCTTCATTCATGAGCATCACCTCCCAAAAGATCCAGCTAGTTATAATGTGACTTGTGGTCTTAAACTATCAATATATACTTAATGAAATTAATTAATAATTATCAATACGTAATGAGATTAGTTAATAATTATCAATACGTAATGAGATTAGTTAATAAATATCAATACGTAATGAAATTAATTAATAAATATCAATACGTAATGAAATTAATTAATAAATATCAATACGTAATGAGATTAGTTAATAAATATCAATACGTAATGAAATTAATTAATAAATATCAATACGTAATGAGATTAGTTAATAAATATCAATACGTAATGAGATTAGTTAATAAATATCAATACGTAATGAGATTAGTTAATAAATATCAATACGTAATGAAATTAATTAATAAATATCAATACGTAATGAGATTAGTTAATAAATATCAATACGTAATGAGATTAGTTAATAAATATCAATACGTAATGAGATTAGTTAATAAATATCAATACGTAATGAGATTAGTTAATAAATATCAATACGTAATGAGATTAGTTAATAAATATCAATACGTAATGAGATTAGTTAATAAATATCAATACGTAATGAGATTAGTTAATAAATATCAATCTTGGTCATTTTGGAGACATTGCTGATAATGTGAAAAGTATGTCTGACATATAACATATGATCAATCCATCACATTTCATCAAATTACAACATGTAATGGTATTATACAGAAGACATGAACAAACCGTGACATTCAAATAAAATGGCCAATTTAAAATGGTCGAGAAATCATGTGATGATGCATTGATACATATTCATTTCAAATCATGATTGTACATGTCAGGATCAAATTTTAAATTTGTGAAAACTATTAGGTAGAATGTTCAACCTGAGATTTTTTTTTTAAAGATTATGAAAATATTTTATTTTAAAGGTGAATTTACATACGAGATGAAACAACATATTAAGTTATATGTAAAGCGGGATTTTAAATTTTCAAATTTTATTATTTCCAACGTTTATTTATCTTTTCTATCTTGTGTTAAAAATAACTATACGCTTTGTTCAATTGGTCAGATGTTCAGTCCTTCCTTTTATGTCAATCAACCAACAGCACATACCATGCAATTAACATTCTTTGCCAAACGTTTGCTATCAATGTTAGGAACTTTATTCACTACAAATACATATTACAGCAATCTAGTGGTAGAGTAACGCTTTAAATTACCTTTTTTCAAGTCTGGAATGTAACATCATTGCCAGAGCCC
The DNA here is from genome assembly GCA_016746295.1 of Potamilus streckersoni. Lineage (NCBI taxonomy): Eukaryota > Metazoa > Mollusca > Bivalvia > Unionida > Unionidae > Potamilus > Potamilus streckersoni. Next base: position 1,341,860 of record JAEAOA010001465.1, read on the forward strand.
GTTCAAACTTGAATGCTTGTTACAAAACATCAATCATTTGCTATTGCGTGGCCGTTTAGTGGCACATGTAACAAAAATAGCCACAATCTATACTCAAAATTGTAAATATACGTGGCAAAGTAACAGAGGCAAAAAATTACTCAAACTACTTTTCATTTCTTAATGCATGATTCAGATGAATTTACAAAAAATTAAAAAAGAAGGTAGGTCAGTCAAAATCTGATTAAAGGTAACTATGACAACGTCTGACTAACTGGTAGTAGGTCAATCTGACTAACAGATTATTGATAAATGTTTGACTAACTGATACTAGGTCAAAATCTGACTAATGGTTAGCATATATCAGTCTGACTAACGGTTCGTAGGTAAATGTCTGACTAACTGGTAGTTTGTTAAAGTCTGACTAAGGGTTAGTACATAACAGTCTGACTAACTGGTAGTTTTTCACCGTCCGAGTAACGGATACTAGGTCAAAGTCTGATTAATTATAACCTAGAATACTATTAGTAAAGTCTAACATTACATACGTCATTCCGATACGCCTTTTCCCCGTTGAAGCCATAAAACAATCGTAGCTCTCTATGTAACTATTCACCGATTAACATACAGACGGATACAGAAACCAACATACAAATGCACAAAGCGAAAAATTTTATTTTAATCTGAAGCGGTCTGATCTGTTCTTAAAAACACTCGAGAAAATATACGCAATTCTATCTTTCTCTTTACGACAGAAAAATGCTTGAGATACAAGCGCATTGGCGAATGCAATCTATATAAGTATTTCTTTGTATCTTGAAATCATTTGGAAGAGGAATTTTGCCATGACTGATGTAACAGAGACACCTTTGATATTTTAGGCACACTTCCAGTTTTTGAAGAGTTTATCTTACATAACTTTATTTCAGGAACAAAACTTGAGTGAAATTTATTTCTGTTGTTTTACAATCTGTACACAGTCAAACCACATCTGCTCTTGCAATTACGTCTTCAAGGGATCTCTGTTGTGTATCAAAGTTGGTAGAGGTCTTGAACGAAGTTGATACAGCTAATTGGTTTAATTTAGGCCTATGGTTTGGTATTAGGTCACAGAAAATAATCTCTCTACATGTTCACCCTGCATCATAACGTTACGAAATGTATGTGAGGAATCCTCACTTTTAACATTTATTATCTTACACATAAATACGGAGAAAAATGTAGTGTAATAAGTGTAAGCATAATTCAGTACCACTTCCTAACAGATCTTCGAAAGACAACATGTACTTTACTCAAGGCTGATTCACTGATACAACAGTTATTTCTTCCACACATTTCGCTATTGATAAACACTTTTAGAATCTGGAACACAAGCAAACATATTTTTTAAAAAATTCCTGACATGCAATTACGTGCCTCAGTTTTAAATTGTATGTTACGTTCGTGTTGAGAATATTGTCTTGTGCAATATGGATAGTCATTGTGGGTGTTGTCAAATGCTAGACATTGTGGGTATTATCTAATGCTAGACATTGTGGGTATTGTCATATGCTAGACATTGTGGGTATTGTCAAATGCTAGACATTGTGGGTATGGTCAAATGCTAGACATTGTGGGTATTATCTAATGCTAGACATTGTGGGTATTGTCATATGCTAGACATTGTGGGTATTGTCAAATACTAGACATTGTGGGTATTGTCATTTGCTAGACATTGTGGGTATTATCTAATGCTAGACATTGTGGGTATTATCTAATGCTAGACATTGTGGGTATTGTCAAATGCTAGACATTGTGGGTATTATCTAATGCTAGATATTGTGGGTATTATCTAATGCTAGACATTGTGGATATTGTCATATGCTAGACATTGTGGATATTGTCAAATGCTAGACATTGTGGGTATTGTCAAATACTAGACATTGTGGGTATTGTCATTTGCTAGACATTGTGGATATTGTCAAATTCTAGACATTGTGGGTATTGTCATATGCTAGACATTGTGGGTATTGTCAAATGCTTGACATTGTGGGTATTGTCAAATGCTTGACATTGTGGGTATTGTCAAATGCTAGACATTGTGGGTATGGTCAAATGCTAGACATTGTGGATATTGTCATATGCTAGACATTGTGGGTATTATCTAATGCTAGACATTGTGGGTATTGTCAAATGCTTGACATTGTGGGTATTGTCAAATGCTTGACATTGTGGGTATTATCTAATGCTTGACATTGTGGGTATTATCTAATGCTAGACATTGTGGGTATTGTCATATGCTAGACATTGAGGGTATTGTCAAATGCTAGACATTGTGGGTATTGTCAAATGCTAGACATTGTGGGTATTATCTAATGCTAGACATTGTGGGTATTGTCATATGCTAGACATTGTGGGTATTGTCAAATACTAGACATTGTGGGTATTGTCATTTGCTAGACATTGTGGGTATTATCTAATGCTTGACATTGTGGGTATTATCTAATGCTAGACATTGTGGATATTGTCATATGCTAGACATTGTTGGTATTATCTAATGCTAGACATTGTGGGTATTGTCAAATGCTTGACATTGTGGGTATTATCTAATGCTAGACATTGTGGATATTGTCATATGCTAGACATTGTGGATAATGTCAAATGCTAGACATTGTGGGTATTGTCAAATGCTAGACATTGTGGGTATTTTCATATGCTAGACATTGTGGGTATAGTCATATGCTAGCCAGTGTGGGTATTGTCATATGCTAGACATTATGCATACCATCTAATGGTGAACACTGTGGGTATTATCAAATTCTGGACATTATATATATTATCAAATGCAGGACATTATCTAGTGCTGGACATCATTTGTATTAACAACTGTTAGACATCATGCAAAAAGAAAATTCTGAAGCAGAATATATCAACTAGGGATGCACTTTGATCTTGACGATACTAATTTATCTACAAGAAGCTAAATCCAATTTTCGTTTAAACTTTGGAAAAAAATTCGTTGTGAATGGAATTATGTACCAAAAATTGTTTTAAAATGAATTAGTCCGTTTTCAAGAACACATTGTCGTGTATAGTTCGTTTTCATTTAGCACATGGTCATGTAAAGTCTCGGATAGGAGAGTCCCCATGATGGATACAGTTGCCACGTCATTTAATCAAGTCCTCGCTATCGCTGATACATTGGTCTACTATTTCGCTGTTTTAATACAGACTGTTTTGGAATTGCTAAAAGCAAATCACACCAAAGAGCGATCAATTTTAAAATATACAGTAAATAATGAGGATCATTTCAGATTATGGAGATAACAAGAGGAAACAATTTATAAGACATACATTTGTGTTGCCTAATCAGGAAACTCGTTTATCGCTAAGGCAAGAAACCCGTTATCGATTCGTTACATAAACTCACGATTATATAGGGATGCCGCTAAGAGTATTTGTCTATTAAAATCAAAATTTTATCCAAAATTTATCAAACTTTTCTAAACTACCCACACGATGAGCCACTTTCAATCAACTGACAAAATGTCTCACAACCGGAAAGAAGTAAGCAGTATTATAGTAACGACTATAACTGTTTTTACAGGTGAAGAGCTGGTGAAAAACCTACATTCTATGTACGATGAAAATGATCGATTTCGGAAATAATGTGAGAAACTATGACTTGAAAGAGTGTAGTATAGCAAAACTTGGGTAAATATACAATTATTTTACACATTGAACATTTTGTAAAATAGATTTGCTATAAGCAGCACGCTTTCCTCTAATAAACACTTTTTCGTACAATTATTGCAAACGATAATTCCACACATTACGGCGCCCTCTACATTAATTAGCGATTTTGTCCTTAACAGTATTTACATCAGAAGATAGCATCTAGATAATGTAATCTAGAAGTTCTCATTGCAGCGAGTAGACTATAGGTAGCATTCAACCGTTGCTTACTAAGAAAAACCGCACTTCTGTTTCATTGCCACATTTTAGCTTAGACATTTGTAAGAATTCGCTTGAATTACATGTCTTCTTAAAACTTCGAAACAGGCAAAAGTATCTTCTGTTTATAGACACGGTGCAAACAATGTCTACTTATACATATTCTGAAATGTGTATAAAGTATTTTAAAAATTTATATTCAAATATTTTTTAACTATCGTAAAACAAATAGCTTCATTATTCATTTGTAATCTGTTTTTTTGTCCATAATGTTTAAGTTGTTTTAAAACTGTAAATTGAATAAACTTTGAAATGGAGTGAACTGAAGTGAAGAAATTAGATCGGCTTTTTGTAGTATAAGAACGGTTTATAACAATGTCTTACGTAAAGTTGAAACCTTTAAACTAAGAAATACTAGAATTTATGTTTGATTTTTCGAATATTTTCAAAATCATACTTCTTACAAGACTGAAATTTGTTATATGAAGCTGCATTCAAGATGAACGACACATCGCTGATGGTGTGCTTCAATAATCAGAAGTCAACATGGATGGTGTGCTTCAGGGCTCTAAAGTCAACATGGACGGTGTGCCTCAAGCATCGAAATTTAGCAATGACGGTGTGCCTCAAGGATCTAAAACTAACTTGTATGGCGTGTCTCAAGGATCGAAAGTTGACATGGATGGTGTGCTTCAAAAATTTAAAGTGAAAAAGGATGGTGTGCCTCAAGGATCGAAAGTTAATATAGATGGTATGCCTCAAGGATCGAAAGGCAACATGGATGGTGTGCCTCAAGGATTGAAAGTTGAGATGGATGGTGTGCCTCAAGGATTGAAAGTTGAGACGGATGGTGTGCCTCAAGGATTGAAAGGCAACATGGATGGTGTGCCTCAAGGATTGAAAGGCAACATGGATGATGTGCCTCAAGGATTGAAAGGCAACATGAACCGTGTACCTCAAGGATTGAAATTTGACATGGATGGTGTGCCTCAAGGATTGAAATTTGACATGGATGGTGTGCCTCAAGGATTGAAATTTGACATGGATGGTGTGCCTCAAGGATTGAAATTTGACATGGATGGTGTGCCTCAAGGATTGAAAGGCAACATGGATGGTGTGCCTCAAGGATTGAAAGGCAACATGAACCGAGTGCCTCAAGGTTTGAAAGTTAAAATGGATGGTGTGCTTTAAGGATCGAAAGCTGACATGGATGGTGTGCCTCAAAGATTGACAGTCAACATGGATGGTGTGCCTCAATGAATGAAAGTCAACATGAACGGTGAGCAACAAGGCTCGAAAATTAACATGGATTGTGTGTCTCAAGGATCGAAAGTTGACATGGAAGTTGTGCATCAAGGATTGAAAGTCAATATGAATGGTGTCCTCAAGGATTGAAAGTTAACATGGTTGGTGCAACTCAAGAATCGAAAGTCAACGTGGATTGTGTATCTCAAAGAATTTATGGTGAACATGGATGGTGTGCCTCAAGGATTGACAGTCAACATGGATGGTGTGCCTCAAGGATTAATATTCTGATCACTTTTAATTTCACCGATATTATTGGCTCTATAACTTATATCCAGCAACACTGATGAGACAGTTATTTTGAACGACCCAACCGTTTCTATTGTCGTTAATATAGAAGATAAATAGTAAATAAAATTGTGGGCACACTAATGGTTAATACATTTTATTCCGAACAAATAAGACTCCAATACCACACCCATAAATACCTTAAAGGAACATATCCTACCACTTGCAATGAAAACTTCATTAACTAAGAATGTTAGCGCTTATAAACAATAGCTGGTAGCTCTAGATGGGTATCAATGACCGTACAATAAACACATTTCCCCAAAAGACATACATTGTTCCGTTTCCTAATGGGTATCAAAGATCGAATAATATCAAAATTGTCCTAACATATGGACATATTTTAGATTCTAATGGGTATGGAACCTAGCAATAACTTCATTGCAATAGACAGACATATTTTTGTTAATAAGGGTCTCCGTGTGCATTTACTTGAGGTCAGTGAGGAGATATTTAGTCAGTCCAAGCATTAAAATTTACAAGTCTGTTATTTATTGACACCATCTTTATACCATTCTTACACGTATTCTTAGGTACTAGACATGTATAAATTGACCTGAAGTTAAGTGTCACCACCATTTCTCCATAGCTACACCTTTCACCGTGTTTTGTCGATTATTGTCTAGTGGTATACTTACGTAGATGTTACTTTGAATATTTTGTCAGTTTGTGTCAAATTGCTAAATAGAGAGATGTGCTCGTGTGGAGATAAGTATAAATAAGCATAAAATCGTATTTCAGTCCTCTTTGTCCCTTGATATCGTAAGTACTTTATATGGGTAAATTTGCAGACAAACAATTTTAAAACAACCGTTGAGAACGAAACCAGGAGATATGAGAATCAGGGCGATTTAGGAATTTTTGGATCACGCAAAGCTTTTGCCTTGCGCAATTTGAAAGTTTAAGTGGTTTAAGTGTGTAGGCGGTCTCCGTAAAAGAAATTATTCATATAAAATTCCATTGATGTACAGAATTGTTTCTTGATTAAAATACACGTTTACTGAAAGTATTGTTTTATATGCATGATGGCATTGATTGAAATGAGGTAGAAACTATGATACGATGAACCAAATAAAAGCACACTCATAATCAATAATGAGTGCCGTTCAACAATCCATTTTAATATAAATCGACACGCATATGCATCGGCAACAATATTAACCAGTAAATCTGTATCATTCTGAATTTATTTCAAGTCGGGGTAATTTCCAAACACGATGAAAGAAAAACATTAAATCTCATGCGTTTAACACATACCGTGTCTGTTGTATGTTCCTGTTAGATGAACATATTGTTAATGTTCAGTTGCCCATGGCCGTAAACCACAATGCATATGTCATCTGGTACACAATAACTCTGTAATATATATCCGTTTTTTTTCATTGTCTATTACAGAAATTTCATGACACTGTTTACTAGATCGTCCTTCGAGTGACTAAGCTTTCACCCCCTCCCGCTTGGTACCCGCCACTGGAAAACCGTTCTCTTTCGAATCAGACACAGCTCTCAATTATCTCTATATATCAACATTTCGTTTAGTGTCATCAGTTCTATATATTTATCTGATTGCACCAATCCATACACCTGTTATTGAAGCTTACTCTCGTCTTCTAACGTCGTAGTCACATTACTGCCACTGTTAAAACCAAATCCTATGGACAACATTTATTTGCATATGAGAACCCGGTTATCTGCACTGAACTGACACCTCCATTTAGACACCATGACACCATGATCAGGCTCGGACCTACGACAAGGCGAACCAGGTAACCGCAATTTGCTGCCTATCAAAGGGTCGGATCTGACCATGATCTAAATACAAGAGCGCTCTAAAATCGCATCCTTTTCAGCTGCAAGAACAGACCTAACAAATTTGTTCACACCTAATTATGTTCAACATGCTTTATTTGTAATTCCAAGGTGTCGTGTTTATTCGCAATATTGGAGAGAGAGATATTGGAGAGAGAGAGAGAGAGAGAGAGAGAGAGAGAGAGAGAGAGAGAGAGAGAGAGAGAGAGAGAGAGAGAGAGAGAGAGAGAGAGAGAGAGAGAGAGAGAGAGAGAGAGAGAGAGAGATTCTATGAGTTAGATAATTTTATACGTCCTCCTCTTAGATCTGAGATTTGCAGCCGGATCCACGAGTTACGGTACCCATCGCCGTGCCTGTATTCAACAACCATACTCTCTCGTCGCTTTTCCCCAGTTATTGAACAACCACTTTATAGCTTCTTTCTGTCATAAACTGTCTTCCTCCACTTTTCGTAGCTCATCCTTGAACTCTGATTTTCTCACAGATGGGTCAGTTTCTTTTTTTAGCGCTTGGGGCGAACTGCCCCAAAACCGTGCCTGCCAGAGTAGGTTGTTTCTACGATGTCTTTGTGTTGGATTATACTTTTTCTGATTACATTGAAAGGGTACTGACCACTTTCTAATAGTCCTAACTTCAATGCCTGCAGCAGTGGTGGTCTTCTCTCTCATTGAGTTCCTTAGGTTGACTTAAATATTAGTACTTATTCATCTCTAATAAGAAGTTGTGTTCATCATTATTTCCAAAGAGAATTGACTTGCATCTTTCGTAGAAGGCCTTTAAAATATTTTGAGCACTAATTTATCTTATCAAAGTGGAAAATCACCGGT